>BQNB010036913.1:0-49799 GCA_026074375.1 Tanacetum coccineum | reverse complement strand
ATCCAATGTATCATTTTCAAATGACTTTTTGGTCGTTCTATATATCTCTTGTGTTGTTGATTCATGAAGTAACACGCCCAGGACCCATATTCCGCTGCGACCCAATTTGGGGGTGTTACAATGTACACTTGTACAGATCTATGATAGGTTCTCTCATGTACTTAACTGCTTCTAGACCTGATATTATGTATGCAGTATGTGTTTGTTCACGTTTTCAGGTAACTCCAAAGACTTCTCATCTCAATGCTGTCAAGAGGATCTTCAAGTACCTCAAGGGCAAACCCAACTTGGGATTATGGTATCCTAGGGACTCTCCCCTTGATTTGGAAGCATTCTCTGATAGTGACTATGGTGGTTCCAACCTTGACAGGAAATCCACAACAGGTGGTTGTCAATTTCTTGGTCAAAGACTTATCTCCTGGCAATGCAAGAAACAGACTATTGTAGCCACTTCAACAACTGAAGCTGAATATGTAGCTGCTGCAAATTGCTGTGGACAAGTGTTGTGGGTTCAAAATCAATTGTTGGACTATGGTTTCAACTTCATGAATACCAAAATCCACATTGATAATGAAAGCACAATCTGCATTGTGAAGAACCCAGTCTATCATTCTAAGACCAAACACATTGAGATTCGTCACCACTTCATCAGAGATTGCTATGAGAAGAAGCTGATACAAGTGCAGAAAATTCACACAGACTTAAATGTAGCAGATCTGTTAACCAAACCATTTGATGGTCCAAGGTTTAATTTTTTGTTGGTTAACATTGGGATGGTAAACCCATAAGCTACATTTAAGGGGAGGAAAAAGTGTAAATTTTAAGTATAGGTTAGAATTAATTCTGGTAGTATAATTTAGGATTAGTTCTGGTAATATAGAGATTTAATACTGGTAGCTTAGTATTAAGTCTGGTAGTGCAAGTTTTAAGTCTGGTCGCTTTCACTTAATACTGATTGAAATAAAATAATTTTATTTTATTCAAACATAACCGTTGAAGATCTTTTAGCCGCCTAAAACGCTGATAGAGTACTTATATAGGGATAAAGTAATTTCTCTTTCATCCTTATCACTATTTACCCTATTATCTTTTTCTCAAAAGCAATCAGTAAAATTACTCTCACTACCAGACCTAATCTTTCAAACGTCCCATCACCAGTACTAATTTTTAAAGATTCAAATATTTTTCACCAAATATTTCAATGGCGCAACTCAAGTATTGTGATAAGCACAATCAAGTGGGTTTCTTATTCAAACCCACTGAGAGTGCTGGTTACACAGAGATAGTGGATTTCCTCAGAAGGTCAAAATTGAGGTATGCTCTCACTCACAATCCACCTATCTACGATTCCCTTGTCAAGCAGTTTTGGCAGACTGCAACTGCTAGAACACTTGCAGATGGGACTCAACAACTTAATGCAACCATAGATTCTATTGAATATACAATCACTGAAGAGTCTGTTAGGAGGCAACTCCAATTAGCAGATGCTTCAGGGATTAACATGTTGCAAAATGAAGAGATTTTTGCAGGATTACAAAATATTGGGTATGTAAATGACAGAACTTTTACATTTTGGAAAAGTCATTTTACACCCCAATGGAGATTTTTGATCCATCACATTCTTCATTGTATAAGCTCCAAAAGTGGAGGATGGGATCAGTTTGGTAGCAACATTGCCACTGCTTTGATCTGTCTTTCCACTGGAAGAGACTTTAACTTTTCAAAACTTATCTTTGATGGAATGATCTCAAATTTAAAAAGCAAATCAAAGTTTTTAATGTACCCTCGTTTTCTTCAAATGATTTTGAATGTACAAACTGAAAACAAAAACCTTTTTGTGCCTGTATTATTAACCAAAAAGATTTTTGGAAATATGAAAAGAAGTTTTCAAGGGATACATAGACCATTGTTGCCTGCTATGCTAACCATTGATGCAGGTCAACCTCAACCAAGTGCTGCTCCAACACCATCTCAACCTGTACCAACTCCTTCACCATCTCATGTACAAATCACTCCTCCACCAATATCACAACCACCTCCCACACTAACTCAACCTGTACAATCTACATCACCACCCCCTCAACCATCAAGTGTACAACCAACATCTTCACCACCTCCTATCCAACCAACATCTTCACCACCTCCTATCCAACCTGTACAACCAACATCATCTCCACCCATCACTACCATTCTTGACATCCAACCAACTCACATTCCACCATTTCCTCACATTCCATCACCTCCCCACAATGAATCAGAAGGTCCATCATTTGAACCTTCTTATCATATGTCTTCACCACCTTCACATGAGCCTGAGATTCAAACATCTAGATCTAGTGAAGAGAGTGAGCAACTTAGAAACTTGATAGATCTTGTACCTAGGCTGGAATCAAGAGTAGAACTCTTAGAAAAGGAACTGAGTGACACTAAGCAGACTCTTGGTACAGCAGTCCTAAAGCTGATAAAGAAGATCAAAAGGTTAGAGAATAAGTTGAGTCAGAAGAGAAAAAGAGAGGAAAATATGGATGAAGAGGATACAGAGGGTCAGGATCAAGATATTCCCTCTCCAACAGATCAAGGAAATAAATTTGCTACTCCTGAAAAGAGCAAGGATTTAGGGGAAGCTCAAGCAGAACAAATAAGTCCTTCTACATTAGAGGCTGCACAAATCTTAACTAATGTAGCTTCTGAAGGATTTAAGGGATCACAAGCCCCTCATGGTAGCAAGATTTACAGGAGGAAACCCAAATCTACAACAACTCCTACCAAGGTCTTAGATTTTGAAGAACCTGCTGAAAGACTAGTTAATACTGGTAGTACACCAACTGCTCAAGTTAATACTGCTCGAGTTAATACTGCTGAGCTTAATACTGGTGAGACAGAAAGAGTCCAAAGGAGAGAAGGAAAGGCTCCAATGACTGAAGAAGACCTTCAAGCCGAAGTTCAAGCATCAAAGAAATCAAGAGAGCAAGAGCTTCAAGAGCTAGCAGGTTTAGAGGCAGCTCAACAATTGCAAGCTACAATGGATGCTGAAACACAAAGACAAATTGATCTTGATGCACTTCTGGCTAGAAGATTGGTAGAGCAAGAGGAAGAAGCTGCAAAAGAAGCACTTGCAACTGAATTTGACTACATTCAAGCAAGACTAAATGCAGATCAGATTCTTGCAGAAAAGATTCAACAAGAAGAAAGGGAGCAATATTCTATTGAGGATAGAGCAAAGTTTTTACATGACACAATTGCTGCCCAAAGAAAGTTTCTTGCAGAACAAAGGTATGCTGCTATCAGAAACAAGCCACCAACAATATCTCAGCTTAGAAATCAGATGATCACTTATCTGAAACATGTTGCAAATAAGAAGCATGCTGAGTTAAAGTCAAAATCCTTTGAGGAGATCCAAGTCTTGTATGAGAGATATAAGAAACAAGATCAGACTTTTGTGGCTATTGGATCTGAAGAAGATGAAAGAGCAATCAAAAAGATGAATGAGCAAGCTGCTGATAAAGAGAAAGAACAGAAGGCTGAATCTGTCCATGAGGAAGTTAAAGAGGAAGAAGGAGCAAAGAAAAGGAAGTTAGGCACAAGGAGGAAGTTAAAAGCAAAAAGAAGAAAGCATGCCTCTGGTCTCACAAGAGAAGATGATGACTTAAAGATATGCTTACATATAGCTCCTGATGAAGATAAAGTGATTGATGTTGAGATTCTTGATCATCAATATCCCATTGTTGAATGGCAGTCATTCTTCCTCACGACTAAACCTCAACATGATCTAACCAAACCTGAGGAAGATATATATCTGAATAAGGTAACAAGGAGTAATGGACATCAGAGATTCTTCCGCACCTTGATGGGAGTCCTATCAATTTTGGACAGAGAAGACTTGAAAGTTATCTATGAACTAGTCATGGAAAAATATCAAGATGAAATTCCTGAAGGCTTTGATAAGATGCTTTGGGGAGATCTGATGATTATGTTTAATCAAGGTGATACTGCTGACTTTTGGGATGAACAGCTTGACTGGAAGATTATTAGCTGGAAATTACATAGTTCCTCAGGGGTACATACAATCATGACAAGTAATGGACTAGTCATTCATATGCTTGTAGAAAACAGATACCCTCTGACCAAGGAAGTGCTTTCACAATTATTGGATTTGAAGTTAGAAACTGAAGAAGAAAGTACTATGGCTTTGGAGCTGATCAAATTTGTAAAACAGCAGCTGGAAGAACTTGGAGATTCTGATAATGATGACTTAGCAAAATCTGATCATGAAAGGGAAGAAAGGGTTTGAGTGTTGGCTAACCACCACACAACAAATGGTCTTTGGTTCACCATGTCTAACAGACATAAGAACTAACTAGTCCAAGAGCAAACGGCTGCTTGGTAAAGACCTCTCAAATCCGTTCATGGTTGACAATTTACCAAAAATTGTATGGTATTCAATGCACCATAGTATTCATACTGAAGCATGGCTACTCCAGAGCAAACGGCTAGCTGGTAAAGAGTTATCAAATCCGTTTATAGCTGATGATTTGCTCAAAATCATATGGTTATCAATGTACCATGGTCTTACACACCTAAACATTGGCTAGTCCATAGCAAACGGCTCATGGAAGACCAAACAAATCCGTTTATGGCTGGTAGTTTGCCAAAAACTATATTTTGTTGCAGTCAAGATTGGAGTGCTATGAAGACTAGTTGCTGTCAAGATTTGAAGACATAAAGACATATTATTTTGAAGACAGAAGTTCAAGACAATCCTCTAAAGTTCAAGGTGAAGCTTAAAGTATTTAAAGATCAAGAATGTTTTGAAAGAACTTGAAGTTCATGAATGAAGATCAAGTTAGGGGAGGATTGTTAGGAAAATATTGTAAACAGACTTAATACTGTTAGTATTAAAGTTAAGTCTGTTAGTTAAAGTTAGTACTGATAGCTGAATAGTTAGTACTGTTAGTATAGAAGTTAAGTCTGGTAGAGCAAGTTAAGTCTGCTAGCATTAACTTAAGCCTGGCAGTATTAAAGTTAATACTGCTTGGTCAGACAGTTAAGTCTGTTTGTAATTATAGTAATAGTTATCAATTAGCGTTGATTTAGGAAGAGATAAGCATTATCTCTTAACGCGTTTAGGGTTCCTTAAGCCTATAAAAGGAACATAGAATAGTATTGTAAACACATCGGTTGATTGAGTATTCACAATCAAATAGTAATAGTAATAGCAATTTTAGTATTTGTTCTTGTGTTCATCTTGGTATAGATATTGATATTCCGCGTCAGTATTTATATTTCACAGTCATTGTCTCTTATAGGAGCTTCACCAACTCTTTCGCTTTTTCATGATGACCCCTACATGAAGGTATTGCAAGCATTTTATGCTAAAAAATCACCTATTCCACCACCAACTATTGTGCCTCCATCTTCAATGTTTAATCCTTAATAATTCTTTCTTCCTGAGGGATTATTGTCACTTAAGAAACATAACCAGTCATCCTCCTCTACTTCTGCCCTACCTCAAGAATTTGAGATGGGAGAAAGCTCTCGTAAGACAAGTTTGGAACGTCACGAGGAGCAAATTGAGGAAATTTTGAATCACCTGGATAAACTCTCTCTCGACCGCATTGAACACATAGAAGACAAAATAGAAGGTCTCAGAAATCACCGGGTGATTATACAACAAGATTTCAATAATCTGAAAGCTGAACTCCAACAAGCTCGTGCTCAAATTACTAAACTTCAAAAGAAGCAAATGGGAAATAACTACAAGATTTCTCTGGCTCGCTTCAGGATTTGCTTATAAAAGGAACGTAGAATTTGCATGAGTAAACAATCAGTTGATGAGCATTCACAATCAAATAGCAAATAGTTATATCATGATTTAGTATTTTGTTTCTGTGTTCATTGGTATAGATATTGATTATTCCAGCGTCTAATTATTTGTATTCTAACTGGTTATTGTCTCGCATAGCTATCTTTGGATTTATTCAAAGGACTATAAGTCGTTTAAGGCTCATTGAGATCCTGTTAATAAGGACCTACAATTGGGAAACGCAATCCCAAACAGCCCCTGAGTAGTTGAAGATTTTTGGGGTTTTGTTTTATATTGTTTTGGTCCTGTCTGCGTAATGTTGGTTTTTGTCTTTGTGATTATAGGGATAAAAGAGTTGTTTTGGTAGTTTGGAAACTAATTTTTTTTTTCTTTTTCTTTTTCTTTTATACACGATAGCTTATGATGCACCTAGCACAATTAGGTGATACTTTGATAGGGGTTGCTTTTTTACTATAATGGTGGTGTTGTTAGTAGATTACTAGGACGGCTGGCTCAGAATTCTGAGATAGCTGCTACAAACGTGCAATGGTATTGGTCGGTTTTGAAGCATTCCGCTCGCGTTATCCGAACCTTAGCGTGCCTCGACCTCCCAGAAGTCAGATTCACATTCGATCACACAGGCATTGTTTTCGTTGGTGTTTCGAGATGATAAGGGATCTTTATCGCACTGAGTAATAGGAGACCACGGTATGTACGATTTGGCTATAAGTCACCTTTTAGTTTCTCAATTTTATATAGGGTTTGTTGTGAAATTACGTAAACGATATAAATATGTGTTGGCTTGGTTATCTTGTGTGTAATCTCGTAGCATCTGTTTTCTTATATATATATATGCTATAATATTTGCAGGTGGGGAAACGTTTTTAAGATATTACTAACCATTTTGAAAAAAAGAGAAGCAAATGAAAGGAATACAAATTATATGTGAGAAGCCAGGAATGTATTGATTCGGTGCTTGATGTTGCTAAAAACAGATGGAAAATTGTGATTCGTTACAAGGTATGGTTTGGTTTCGTGTTTCGTTTATGATCGTGTCAGTTGTGTTGTCGTTTTTTGGTTTGTGGTATTACAAAGTTCAGATGGGTCTGTTGTAATTGTAAGTACATATTGTCTGCCCCAAGTATTCATTTGCGTAATTGTAAGGACACGTTGTATAACGCTTATATTCTAGCTTTCTTTGCGGTCTAATATGGTCTGCTTTAATGATTTAGAAAGTTTTATAATTACGATAATGATCAGATTTTTTTAATAATCACTTTAGGAGGTTGTATGTTTTTTTCATACACTTTGGAGGGAGTTATAGTTAGGTATTAGTAGGAATGTAGGATGTGTGACGTGTAAAAATGGGAATGGTTTTGAAATGAGTCAAATTGTTTAGTATTTGGGACGGGTTGGCCCGCTAACTTTCAGTTTTAATATTATAAATTACCAATATCACTAAATGCAGTTTGTTACCCGTGAAGAATATACTGTAGACTATGTAGATGGAGGCAACGTATGGGTAAGATCGGTTTTCTTTGGTGGAAATTTCTTAATTTTTGTGATTGGATAACCGGGTCATAACAGGTTACGGTTAAGAGTTGGTATGAGCAGTTAAGTACTCTTTAAAATTTAATATTGGGTGACTTTTACCCCGTTTGACCCATTCATCTTTGCTACTTTTTTACGGAGTACTATTTAAGATTAAAATGCAATCCGAATGGACCGATTTATAGAAAATGGCTACATAGTTAATTTATGCAATGTTATAAAATCTCTAAAGTAATCAACACTTGCAACTTCTATTAAATTGTTTATATCCATAGATTAGTTGTAGTATTTACACTTCTCCTAAATCGTCTTACTTATCCAAATGAATAGATTGGTTAATTTTAGTATAGAGATTTGAAACCTATAATTAACTAGTTTTTAATGCCCGTGCACGCACGGGGTTTTGAAATTATGTTTTTTAAATCCATGTATGATTTTTTATTTTTATTTTGTTTTATAATTATGTTATAGAGTTTTATTCGAAATCATATTGAGAGAATAGTTCATTTCTATAATATATATTATATGAGTTGAGTGATATTTACTAAATTTTTTTTCTTTTGATTTACATGTTTTCTAACTCGACATTGTGAGCCGACTAATCTCTACAAAACTACTCTTTTAGGTAGCCCGAAGTCGGCTCATGTGAACCTTCGAGGTTGGCCAAACAAGGGGATTATGTTTTCTCCTCTTTTATTTTCGACCTGCTCTTTCCAAACCATTGACCTCACTTTGAAGGCTGGTTTTCTTACGTTTGTGTATGCAGTGATTGATATTGTATATGTTTATGATTCTATGTAGTGTGCATTATTGAGTTCAGTATACTTAAGATTAATGGTCACACTTTGTTATGTATTTAAACAATGTAAATTTAGTCTTCGCAATTTCGAATTTTAACAAGCCACTCGTTGAGTATCAAAATCGTCAATATTTATAGAATATAGAAAGCTAAACAAACTCAAATATAGTTATTATGCTTTCGTACATACAATATGTTTTGGTCGAACATTATAGATTTTTACTTATTGTATTATCTTTACTTAATATACAAATATAAAAGAGTTGTACCCATTTTTCAGTCACAACACTTTTTTAAGATTATAAAAAGTGCTGATTGTTATATATGATTTTTATACGTATAATAACATGTCAATGGAATAAAGACTTTTTGAGAAATTTAAATGTTAGAATTTTAGTACGTATTAAACAAAAAGAAAAAAATGCAATTCTTCCGAACACATCAATAAATAGCTAGAAAACCATTTTTATTAATTTATGATATTTTATGTGCTTCGGTGTTTTTCTATTTGGTTGTACAACATAATTCAGGCATACGACATATGAAAATCCATCAAAAAGTTCTTACTCGGATAGATTTGAAGATGTGAATTCGATACTGTTAATCTTTGTTTTGGAAGTAAAGAATTGTTTTAGTTGTAATATTCTTAAAATATAAAGTCTACTGGGTTATAAGGTTTAAGGGGTTATTTGTTATTTTTTAAGTTATAATTAAAACATGTAAATTATTAAATTTACCATTAACTCCATATAATTTTATTAAAAATTAAAATCACTAAATGTTTATTAATTTACTCCTACTTTTTTCTAGTTTTTTTCTTTACAAATTTGGACACATATATTTTTAGGTGTTTTTTTTCTCGTCATAATTTCCGTCTACCACAAATTTTAATTTTGACCAAATCGATTTAATTTTGACTTTTTATTGACCAATCAGATCACACGATTTTGCCTACGTTGCAAAATCAAGCGTTCTAATTGGTCTAATTTTTAAATTCATATGATTCAATTTGATGGAAAACTCCGAAATGATGTAATTCTTTTATTATATAAAAGATACTTTAATTATATCCAAAAGAATAGTCTGCTATGCTAAAGTCACTATTTTTTATCTTGCAAGTTGCAACTTATTAAACTAATATAATGTTCTATACTTTGTGTTCCTTTATTTGTTAAAATTTTATTTTGCTAATTAAGGTTACATTAATCAAATAGTTTAATAATGCATGTCCAAACACCCTTTATTATTCTAAATTTCTATTATCAATGTATAATTAGATGTGTACATTGATGGAATTTAAATACATGACATTCATAATAAATATTAACATCGAAGTAAACGTGCGGCATGCGAATAGGACTACAAAGAATCAAGTAATTAATTAACAAATATAAAACGTTCATGCGTACCTTGTGATTCTAGATAAACAAGAATCAAATACTCTTACACTTTTGTAATTCATAACCAAGATTCAATCAATTGTGTGATTGAAAACACGGTCTTGTACACACGTACTAATACCAAGTATCACGATAGGCTAGTATATGAACACAAAACTACTTTCTTGACACGCAATAAAAAAATTGTATTCAAACCTCAAGGGCTGTTTGCTGATCGGTCTGTAGCACAAAAGGAGAAGAGAAAGAGACTGTAGGGTTTGTATGTACTTATCAGAGCATGATAATACAATGATCCTAGGGCCCTTTATTTATAGTGTGGAAACCTATGAGAACAAGTTCGGACTAGGATTAGGAATACCTAATCTTTACTCGGTTAGCCTAATCCCAATAGGATTTAAAACATTTTTGATCTCTTAATTCTATCTATGTCCTTTCCTTTTAATTAGCTTAACAGTCGATTAGTCATTCTCTTACGTCGCATTAAATTACTACGTTGTTATTGTTTTGCTGTATTTAATAATCTAATATAACATTTATAAATAATTATTAAACATTTACTTTTCATACGTAATGTAGTGCAATCCCGTGATCTCGATCAGTTCGGATTCTAACCACACATTTACTAATTTATTGTCCAAAAACTAACAGCTCCACACTGGACCCATTATTAATAGTGTGATACATCGGTTAGCGTATTGCAACTCGCCGTGATGCACTCATTGTACAATCTCGAGTCAGGTCGCTCACTGGACAAAACCTTTTAATGATTCATCATTATTATTATCCTTTTGTTTATAATTACAATGTTATAAGTGATATGGACTTTAGTCATTCCTTAATTAACTGATTCTGTTTTCGCGTCTCGATTTGATTGAGCAGATTACTCAAATCTTCTGAACGTTTATTTCTAGAAAATCTTTGGTGTGGCACACATACATCTTACCAATCCTACGAAGGGCCAGCTGTATTCAACTTCAAACGAATTTGAAGGAATACAAATCCCTTATTGATACAAGCAAAACTTAATGAATTTTGCAGACACTTCTGAAAACATCGTCATAACTCCAGTTACGTATAGGTAAATTGCTTACAGAAATGCCACTAGATCCATTACAGTTTCCTTGGTATCTTCAAGTCTGTGGTTAACTTATTTTCTGATTTACTTAATGACAAGATCCCATAAAGTACATTCTATTTAGATGGGAAAGTTCTTATATTCAATTATTGAATATTCATTCTAAATTTTGGATTGTAATTAACATTCAATATACTGTCAAGTATCATCGACCACAATTTAGATTTGCCTTAATTAATTAATTATTTCCCATATCATTAATTACATCGACATTTTTAGAATAATTCAATATTCAAGGATTTAAAACATGCAAATTAGGATACAAAATTAAATAACAAAATAAACATAACCAATATTTTATTTCATCAAATAATAATGTTTACAATATCCTTTATTTAAATACTAATCACAGGTATGCATGAAAACTACTAGTTTTGATTGAAGTCTCAATTCCATTGCCAGATCAGTAACCTTATCTCTAAGGTAAGCCTTAGTGTAAGGATCAGCTAGTTATCATCTATGTGAACTTTTATTATCTTGTATTTCACCACTCTTCGACTTGTTAGCGATACGTAGTGATATCTCGTAGAAATGATTGGCGCTTCATAAACTCAGGAATCATTGGCGAAATATTGATTGCAGAGAATTGTCACATAGAACATATCAATAGGCTTTTATGAAAGCATCACTCCTAAAGCTTCTCCAACCAAATTTCCTAATCAAACAGCTTCTTCTAGATAGGCTTTGTTGCAGACATTGCAATTGTTGCTGCTTCTTGCTCTGCCAGTTTACTACTCTCCATTGTCGACTCAAAGACATAACGTATGAGACTTTCGTTATATCTTTCTCGCACTCTTTGCCAGGGACTGCATCACAGACCGGTATCATTAAGTTCATTTCTGGTTTCCCTCCAATATACTAAAAAACTTAATCTCTCGTATTTCTCAGATACTTTAAAAATATGTTTATATGCAACCCTGTGGAGCTTCCTGGATTCTGTGGATATCGACTGACCACCAGTTTGTTGCAAAGCATACCCACATTGGCCTATGTGACAGCATTACATAATAGATCCTACGCCGAAGCATAAGGTACTTTTTTTCATGTAGGCCACCTTCTTCAGGGTGAAGCACACTTTTCTTACTTAATTTATAGTTTGACTTTCCATTGGCAAATATCTTTCTAGAGTTTATGCATATGAAATTTCTTCAATATTTTGTCAATGTAAGCACTTTGACAGGCCAATTAATTCCGCTTGATCTATCTCTATAGATTTTAATCCTCAGATTGTATGCAGCTTCTCCTAAATCTTCATAGGAAAACTCTTTCCAAGATAATCCTTAACTTCCTTAAGTCTTGGATTGTGTTTCCATGATTAATATGTCAATCTACATCTAGGATCAAGGATTACTGACATTACTCCATAGCTTTGTCGATATACACATGGCTCATCACGATTTTGTGTAAATCCAAACTTCTTGATTTCCTCATCAAATCGTTTATTCCATTGACGTGATGCTTGCTTCAAACCATAAATAGATCTTTGAAGTTTGCATACAAGATTTGAGATTTTGGATATAATCGTACATTAGGGTGACTCCTTATAGATATCTTCATCTAAGGACCATTCAAGAGGCAAGTTTTTGTTTTAATATATCCATTTGCCAAATTTCTAGTCATAGTACGCTGATATAGCAATGTCGTATCCTAATAGCTTAATGTCTGCTTATCAGGAGAAAATGGTCCGCCTCGTAGTCAAATTCCCATAGGTTTGAGTGCAGCAATTTGGCTACCAGAACTTATGATGCTTATAGGTTGTTTGTACTTCATCCATCTATGTCAGTCTTCTTGTTGTATAACCACTTACTCCTTACTCTTTAGCATTGTGTGAGGAGGGTCTATTTCTAATCCAAAATTCATTAACTTCATGGCTGTTCATTTCCTCTTCTCATTGCACATTGCCGTTATTACATATCAGTCAAGCATGGCGCTTTATAAGTAGCAGGTTCTCCAAGATCCCTTACTACATCATCTTTAACCTCTATGTTTAGATTTAGACGGTTGGGTGCACTTTTCTTCCTTTAGATACTAGGATAGGATTTATTCCGGTGCGAGGACCCGACTTTCAGAGGTTCTACTAGACATGCGTCTAGTGTTTTTAGAGGTAATGTACAGATGATCTTATTCAGATCATATATATCTCACTGTAATTTTGATGATATGAGATATCTTTCAAGAAATCTCCATACTAGCAACAATTACGTTTGTTTATCAGGTGCGAAAATAAAAGTACGTAACCAATTAGTTTCCTATAGGGTATCCTACAAAGATACACTTTACAGATTCTCTGTTGGAGATTATCAGATTGAGTCACGTTTCACATAACGCCTCGCACCCCAGACCTTTTAAATTAAGACAAATTCGGTAACCTTGCTATGCCATATTCTTTCCTAGTATGCAATTCTACTTACTGATTTAAATACTTAAATGTTTAAATTCCTCAGGTTTATGTTTAAGCAATTAAAACATATCCCAGAAGACTGATATCATCAGTAAAAGGTTAAGAAGTAGCTAGCACGTTCTTGTGACACATGTCAAATGGTCCACACAATCTGTATAGTATTAAACCAAGTAGATCTGTAGCCCTTTCAATGTTATTATTAAAAGGTTTCTTTGGTACATCTTCCAGAAATACCAAGATTTAGCATTTATCATATGAATGTCCATGATACTTTCAAAAGTCATTCAGTTGATGCATTTGCATGCGAGTCCTTGCCAATATGGCAAGGTCTACAGTGCTAAGATAAGAGAATTCAAGTACCAACTTTTCTCTTCTTATTTATGCGTAAAAATTAGAAGTATTTATTTTACTGGAAACTTATCATTCTATGTCATTTCGAACATCACCATTTCACAGATATGCACTAATAGTAAAATACCATTTAAAGGGAATACAGATATATGTACTAGTAACAGTTTGTTGAAACAAAAAAATAAAAAAAAAAAAAAAACAAAAAAAAAAAAAAAAAAAATACAAGATCCAACAAACAAGAAAGGAAACAAACCTCTAATTTATAGAAGGTGCATAATGAAAATTGTTTAATGACAGTACTAAACCTGATGGTAAAACTAAATTAAACATCATATTGGCTCTTCAACAACTGCTTGTGGCCTCCAATTTCCTCACATGCAGATATGGCTCTCAATAGGATAGCTTCATTCTTCGATCTAAATCCATGTAGCGTTTGATTACCATATGTGAAATTACCGCATCCAGTATCATATACCCAAGAATGAGAGTTAGTTAAGATTTAAATTAATTCAATCATAAATAATGTCTACCTGAAGCTGCGAGCACCGTGCTCAGCAATCTTGTTCTTATTTGTGCGCAAACTTTCGATGGTAACGAGGCAAGTTCCTCTTCAACGGGACCAACTACGTTGGCAGTGGTGCAAGTTGATCCTTCTTTGGATTTTCCTTCTTCTTGATGAGTGGTTTTGCTTAGGTTTTTGCACCAAACTTGTTTATTCTGATCAGCCTTGCCTTTTGCTTTTCCCTTCTTGTTCGCTTGCGGTTTTGCTTTATGCACCACTACCTTTTTGAATAGCAAGTAACCTGAGGAGTAGGGCCTTCTTGTCTTTTTAACCCTTTTCGAAGTCAATGAGCAATGCGTGTAGATCATTGAACTGGTCTTCCCCGCAAATGCATATTGAAGTTCTAACAAAATTAACCAAAAACTTGTTTAAGGGACCTAGTTGATCAGGTGATCGCCATATCATGGTATAGGGTTTCTGAAGTGTTGTAGTGGTTCCATGTATCACCCAACCCCAAAACCCTTCATTTCCAACACATGTGCACTTACGGATTTCTGGAGTTATTTGCTAGGTGTGTTTAGGGTAATCCACTCAATCGTAGATCATCTACAGTGGCAGGCTTCTTCAAACAATTTTTGCGTTCATTAAGCATGGCTTGACGGAAATTATAGTTAAATCTGCCTTTGTAAGAGCTTTTAGGTGACTATTTTGCAGCATTAAACACAGCACTATCATACACTAATGATATCTTGTATTCAGCTTTTCCCATGCTAGCTTTAGACATTCTCTAAGCAGCATTCGAAGGGGGTTCATCCTCGGGACCAGGCTTATAACAAATAGTCATAGGTACCCGCCACTATCAAGGACAATTTTTATGTGAACTGGTACCAATCACTTGAAATTTGTCGCCAGTCATGGGTTGTTCTGCTCAAAAGAAAGTCTTAGAGCGCAGACTTTAATGTGTTGGTATTATTGGTGTTGAGCCCAATTTTCTACAGAAAAAAAGTTCATTTACTTAGTATTTCGATAAACATTTTTAAAGATAATAAAATACCACTGGTAATCATCATATAACATAGAATTTTCCTTGAAAAATAGAACCCATATGACATTATCCCATAAACTCTTAACATCAGGTGATCCTGCAAGTAATGAATTTATTCAAACATGAGTACCTCGTTCGAACAATTAATGACAACCATTTTCAATTTCTAGATTTTATGGGATTTACATAGCAAAAAACTAGTTGCATTGTAAACATGTTTCATCCATATTAATGCTTGAGTTTCTAGGTCTCACTTAAACTAACTCAATTAAGTCGTCTAATATAAAAATGACAAACTTGTCCATGTGTAGGTCTCACTCAATAATGAAGGTTTTCTAGTCCATTACAATTTCTGTCCAAGTTCTACATGAATAAATTGCACTTCAAGTGTTTGTCCAATTAGATTGGCATCCTCGACTGACAGTTTTAAGGGTACTATTATTTTGATTGAGTGGAATCAAAATTATGTATGGGAAGCATGCATACAACCTCCTATAACATAATGTTTAATAAAAAAAACTTTTATTAACTTTTTAGGGCAAGATTAAATAAACAAAGTTTTGGTTGAGGCATTGGATGAACCAATTAAAGAAGTACCCTTAATTATCGTCCACAACGTACTTTTGCATAAGTCTTTCGACTTAGTGTTTCGGATGTGGAATTAGGGCAAATCAACCTTAAAGTAATTTTGTACTTTTAAATAGTCGTAGGTAACTCCAATTTGACGCACAAGCAAGCCGAGAATTCGGTCAGCGCTGAAGCATGACCTCCTTCTTTAGTCGGGTTCGACCAGCGACGCGTTAAACTTCCCACACAGTTTGTCAAATTGGATGAGCCTTTTTAACTATTTTGCACTAAAATTACCAATCAACTAAACTATTGTAAATTTAACTCTTCAAAACAATTCATAATTTTTTATATTGATTTAGTCCGTATTATTTTTCTATCCAAAAAAATTACCCTTTTGTTTACAACAATTCACATTAATTATATAAACAAAAAAAACAAGTAATTTCTAATAAAATAATACAACTAAATAATACACACATAACATAACAATTTAATATGTGTTAACAAATAGCCACATGCAAACTTATTTTACAAACCCTATTAATTAATCAATACTAGGTTAAATAGAGCATATATTAACTATGACTTTCACTTGTTTTTCATCTATGTACAAGTGAGCCACAAGCATCGACGAATCGACCGCGTAAGTCATTAGTTAATATATACCAAATTGCACATAATTGATTCATTAATATTTATTGGAGTCTTCCCCAATTTAAGATTTATCAAAACATTACATGTGATAAAACTTAACAATTTTAATTTATATTTACATCTTAACAATTAAATATATATGAACAACTATAATCCATGCCAAACATGCACGTTTTCATGGATTAAACATAACAATTATTCACGTTGTCACAAAATCGCATACTTGAACACATAAACATAACATGTTAATCCTAGGGTTTCTAATCAAATTAATTACAAACTCAAACCCTAAAATAATTTTAAGGCATTCGGCCTAAAAAAAAATTAGGGTTCGATTTATATAAACCCTAAAAAACGATTAACAAATAAAACTCAAATCAAGATTCGTTTTGTTTTATTTTTTAATGTGTTTTGGTAATAAATTACACATTAATCAAGGCTAATGATGCCACTGATGGAATTTAACATACATGACATTCATAATAAATAATAACATCAAAGTAAACGTGCGGAAGCGAATAGAGGATCATATAACATGTAATTAATTAACCAAACATAAACGTATGCGTACCTTGTGATTCTAGCTAAACAAGAATCAAAACCTCTTACACTTTTGTAATTCAAACCAAGATTCAATCAATAGTGTGATTGAAACACGTTCTTGTACACACGTACTAATACCAAGTAAACGATATGCTAGTAATAAACACAAAACTATTTTCTTGACACTCAAAAAATTCGATCGAACCACAAGGGGTGTTTGCCGATCGGTTTAGCCACAAAAGGAGAAGAGAAAAGACTTTGGGTATTGTATGTATACAAGAGATGAGAATACAATGACCCTAGGCCCTTTATTTATAGTGTGGAAAACTTAGAGAGCAAGTTAGACAAGGATTAGGATACCCTAATCCTTTATCCAATCGGCCCAATCCCAATTGGATTCTAGAACCATCTTTGATCTCTTTAATTCCATCTATAGTCCTTTCCTTTAATTAGTTAACGGTCGTTAGTCATTCTCCGTTAAATACTAACGGTTGTTATATGTTTTGTGTATTTAATAATTAAATATAACCTTTTATAAATAATTATTAAACATTTACTCTTCATACGTAAAGTGTGCAATCCCGTGATCTCGAGTTCGATCCTAACACACATCTACTAATTTATGTCCATAAACTAACAGTAGTACCATAGTAACATGACGTGGCTCGTGGAAATCACTTGGTGTAGAAGCATTTAAAATGTATTTAGTGTTGAAGATCCAACGAAACACTCCAATACCTATAAACAAACCCGACAAATTTAAAAAATTTAGTACGACTTTTGACTACGATCACAAGCATGTTTAAAGGTGTATCAAGGTAAAAGACCGGACAGTGATAGCGATGTCAGTGCTCCTTGTGACTTCTACACAGCAAAATAATACTAAGCCAATTTTATTACTTCAAGTACTTTGTTTGACATGCATTAATTTTTATTACTATATTGTTTTTTTTTTCGTATCGAATTTCAAATGCAAAAGCCAGCAGTTTGAATACTATAACCATTTAAGTGATAATCCTTTAAGATTCCTTTATCCACGGCAGTACTTCGATCTTTTGCTTAGCAGTACGTTGACCTTTTGCTTAGCAGTACGTTGACCGATTGACTTGTTTTTCCCAACAATCCTCCCCTAACTTGAATTCTACTTGCTTGACTTCAAGTTTCTTGATAGTTGGTCTTCTTTGTTCAGCATCAGTCTGTTTTGACTTGAAAGCAGTACTAGCCGTTTTATCTTTCAAACCTTTTTCCTTGAGACATTATCTTGTACACAATCTTATGATATCCTTGAAATGAAACCTTCTATCTTAACATAATCATTTCTTCAAAATATTTGTCTTTGCATCAAACAGATTGTTCTTCTCAGCAACATGGACTGCAGGCAACGCAAATGGTTTTTATGAACCTTTACCAAGTAGCCATTTACTCTTGGGCTAGTCATCTGTGGTACCTAGAAAATGTAATAATCCATGGTGAACTGAAACCACTTCCAACACTCAGAAAAAGAATCTAGTGTGTTGAAACTAAATGACTTTTGGTAAGTCATTATAACCCATAAACGGATTTGATTAAGTCCTTTACCTGTAGCCCGTTTCTCAGGACTAGCGAACTCTCGGCAGTAATAAAACATTGTGAGTTGAGGACCCATGAAAGTTTGAGCAAACTATTAAAGGCTATCAACGGATTTGAGTTCTTTTTACCAAAAGCCGTTTTGCTTTGGAGTAGCCAATAATTCAGTGTAATACCATGGTTTAATGATCACCGATACACTTTTGGTAAATTGTCAACCAGACCAATTTGAGATGTCTTTACCAAAACTGTTTGATTTGGACTAAAAGTTTTTTTTCCAAATTTTTTTTTTTTACTTATGTTTGTAAGACATGGTGAAATAGAATACCATTTGTTGTGTGGAGGTTAACCACACTCAATCCCTTAAAACAGTTTGATGTTCAAATATTTGTGCCTTAAACCTTTGCACACTCAAGTCTCACAATATTTCAAACAACTTTTTTAACTAACAGAACTTACCAACAAGGTACTGTTTTGTTATAAACTATCAGTACTTTAAACAAAGTACTGCTTTGTCACAGTTAAGTCTATTATCAAGTTATATAAATATATGTTAAGAAAAATTTTGATAAATCATACCAGTGTTTTAAGAATTATCACCATCTCAGTGTCCACAAGATGAACAGATGTATCACAGTAATGGCTGTCACATTCTCAACTTCACTACCTGCCATGAACTAGCATTCCTTATCATCAACGTCTCTTGATAGAGGTATCATCTGTTCAGCCAGCATGTAAAATCATCAGTGCCATACATCTATCTCTAGTGTAATCACTCCTAATAATCATGAAACATCCATCTTAAAGATTCCCATTCTTCTTGATCCTTCCGGAGTCAACATTACTGATTCAGCCGTCACCAAATAATGTTAGATCACCTAAAAGCATCAACCTAAGCCGGTTGGAGGAATGTGCTCATAATATTGTCCACAACTCGATATAGGTGATATAAATCCTGTCTACTATGACAGCAGTATCTACATAAAGTATCCAAAGCCCTTGAAGAGATTAGTTTTCTCTGTGAATGATGGATACCTCCATCAGGTGAAACAATAACTTAGGAGCTCTGTAATCAAGGAGATTCATGCTAAAGACTCTCTATACTTGTGCATTCTTTTCAAGTCTACACCCTAAGATAGTTTTCAGGTCTAAGCTCATCAATTGTTTCTGTTTCTCAACTTAGGCTCTTTATGTTGTTCTACACAATTTAGCTTCTTTTCCTTAAGAGTCTATTTGCTTACTCTTTCCTTCAAACATCCCCTTTCTTCTCTGAATCCTTTGGAATAATACTATGAAGAGGTCTTTAAAAGATGCATTGAACATTGTCCATACAATTCCTCATCAGTGGATACTCAAGTTTATGCAAATTTTTGTATCCTTGACCTTTTAAGAAATTCATCATTTGATTTCTTTCTTGAGCAAGATAAGAGTGTTTCCCAAAGTGTCTTTGGCATTGGATTTCTTCAAGTTCTTCAAACCTCTTATCTACTTCTTCTGCATCTCATTCCATGCCCACCCCGCTTGAAGTTTCTAGCAAACCTCCTCGTTTCATTTGTAGTTTTCCAGGCTCTGATTTGTTGAAGAGTTTAATTTCTTCCTATTTAGGTTCTTCAACCAGTATCCTTTGCGCTTAATCTTTAGTGATCAGTACCTTGAGTTGGCTGTTGAGGTTGAGTTTGTATGGGACCAGGAATGCTCAAACCTCTTGGTCTAGAAATAGCAACAAGAACTTCAGCACTTTAAGTTGTTCTTCAGACTCCATAACTTGAATTGGACGGAGTGGGCTTGAAGGACCTGCTTCATCTTCAAAATTTAGGGTCCTTGGAGTATTAGTAACCCTGTCTAAGCAGTACTTTGAGTTGTCTCAAATCCATTCTTCTGTTTCTCCAATCTTTACATTAGAAAGCTACTTTCTCCTCAATATTACTTCTTCAGCTCATCACATTTTTCCTTTCCAAATCATGAGTAACAGCAGCATCTTTATCAACAAAATCATCAAAGAAAGGTTCTGTTGTGAAATTTTTGTTTATAAGGGTTAAATTAAAGTATAGTGTAAGGTAAAAAAAAGGTAAGGTTTAAGGGTAGAAACGTGAGTTTTAGCAAGAAAATTCAGAAACGCGAATCACAACGGAAAATAAGAATGATGAGAATTATAATTATTGGGGAATAATGTGAGATTAATAAATCGCTTACGATGCGAAGACGGAATAGATTTCTAATTACGGCTTACGCAAAGCTAAAAACAGGAAATCTTACTAAATCGGGTAAACGTAAAATTAATAACTTTACTTAAAATGAAAATAGAATTAAAGCTCGGAGTAAATAATGACCTTGAATACGGAATGTTACACTGCTGATCTTTGTGGTTAGTTCTGTTTTGTTTGTACATAAAAGACAGCAATGCTTGATGTTGGACAGAAGCACTTTCTTTAAGCTTTCTTCTTGTTAGAACCCCAGCAGTACTTTTGCCAATAATCTGACTCTGAGGATGATTCTTATGAATTCTAAGTGTAGGAGTAGAGCTGACATCAATGGTGGGATCCATGTTGTTGTAATCAGGCGCTCCATCTTCCTCATTGTCTGTATTTTCATCATCAAAAGAATTTGTAGAGAAAACACCATCTTTTGGAACATCATCATCAGAATCTGACAAATTTCTCATATGATCATCATCAGTAAAAGTTTCCATTCCAGACGTATGAGGTAGATTTAAGTCACTGGAAGGAAGAGAATGCTGTCCTGCATCAAAGAAACCTGTAGGTGTATTACCAGTACTTTGAGAAGGTGTGTTAGCAGTACTTAGAGTTAAAGTACTGTTGGCACTTTCTTTTCCCTTTTCAAGTGCTATTCTCCTCTTTTCCTCTTCAAAAGCGTTCCTTTGAGCATCATTATGAACTTTAGCAATAGATTCTTGATGCATCAAACTCACAAGCTCATCATGTAGAGCTTGTTCCTCAGAGGACAATGGAACTTCTTTGTCAGCAGTACGTTCCTCTGAATGCTTATTCTGAGCTGCATTAATGCTTGGACCATGAACAATAAACTGCTGGTCATCTAAATCTTCAACATCATAAGTTGATACTTTTCCTCCTGAAGCAGCATAGTTTTCTTTCCTTACAGGTATGTAATTCATTGAATGAGTTAGAAATTCAAGATCAAACATCCAATCAGGACCTTTTCCTTTTTGATTCTCCTAATCCTCAAGAAAGTCTACATGAAGACAGTCTTGAACTTTTCTTGTTACCCTGTTATAGACTCTAAAACCTTTGCTGCTAGTAGAGTATCCCAACAGATAGCCTTCTTCTGACTTGCCATCAAACTTACCCAATTGATCTAGGGTATTAAGTATAGTCAGAGGACATCCAAAAGGTCTCATGAAACTGATGTTAGGAGATCTTCCCATCAAAATTTCATAAGGAGTCTTCATTTGAGGTTTAGTCACCAAAACTCTGTTAAGCACATAACAAGCAGTATTGACTGCTTCAGCCCAAAATTGAATAGGTAAAAGAGAGTCTGCTAGCATAGTTCTAGCAGCTTCAATGAGAGTCCTATTCTTTCTTTCAGCAACACCATTTTGCTGTGGAGTCCTTGCAATACTATACTCTCTCTTGATTCCTTTCTTGGCACAAAACTCATTCATTAAATGATTCTTGAACTCTGTTCCATGGTCACACCTGATGGTCTTCACTTTATGTCTTAGCTTGTTTTCTAAACCCACAATCAGATCATGAAGCATATCATATGTCTCATCCTTGTAAGCCAAGAAAAACACCCAACTGAATTTACTACAGTCATCAGTGACCACCAAGCAGTACTTTTTCCTATTTACACTCTCTACTGAAACAGGTCCAAATAAATCCATATGGAGCAATTCTAAAGGTTCTCTGACTGTTCTTTCTTCAATCTTCTTGCAAGAAGCCCTGTGCTGTTTACCCTTTCTACATGCCAGACATGAATGATCAAGCTTGAATGTCTTGGAAGGTAAACCTCTAACCAGATTGCCTTTAACCAATTTGTTAATATTCTTGAAGTTTACATGCCCCAATCTTCTGTGCCATAAGACAGCTTCATCCTTTGTTGCCTTTGCAACCAAACAAGTTACTCCTCCAGAAGGAATGATATTCTTTAGATCCAGACTGTATACATCATTCTTTCTAGGAGCTCTAAGTATCACCAGATCTTCATCAACAAACTTAAACTTTGGAGATAAGATAAGACACTCCTTATCAGTGAAGAGAACATTATGCTTCTTATCACAGATTTGAGAAACAGATAGGAGATTGAACTTAAGCTCCTCCACATAGCTGACTTTCTCAAAGTCTATGCATGATGTCTTGATGGTTCCTTTTCCCGTGATTCTTCCTCCTTTAGGATCATTTCCAAAAGCCACATAACCACCTTTGAATTCTTTAAAATCAGACAGCTTGTCCTTGTCTCCTGTCATACTTCCAGAGCAACCACTGTCAATTATAGCATAATCTTTGAGATCTTCTTCTGGATTGCCCTGTACAAACAATTTAAAGAATTAGACTCTTTTAGGGACCCAAGTCATAACTGACTTGGATACCCCTAATGGAGTTACATACTCAAATTGCTTGAGTGTGTAAGATCCATTATCCCTATTCACAGAATCTAGATAAGCCCCT
The DNA here is from genome assembly GCA_026074375.1 of Tanacetum coccineum. Taxonomy (NCBI): domain Eukaryota; kingdom Viridiplantae; phylum Streptophyta; class Magnoliopsida; order Asterales; family Asteraceae; genus Tanacetum; species Tanacetum coccineum. The sequence goes on along the minus strand of BQNB010036913.1, from coordinate 26,833 downwards.
TTTGGTCTCCATGTTTGTGTTGGATTTATCATGGCACTCCCTTTGACACTTACATTTTGTGGAAGTACTGCTTGTGATCCAACAGTACTTTCTTTCTTAACCCAGATAGATTTCATAATTTTCTTGGGTCTTTGTGGTCTGTGAGGAGTCCTTGTGGTAGAAGACCTTGTTGATGGTGAAAAACTTGAGGTTCTAGGTCTTATATTATCCATCCTTGGATAATAAGGTCTACCAGTACTTTGTGAAAGTACTGCTTGTGGTACTCTTGGTCTAGCAGTACCTTGATAAAACACATTAGCAGTACTTTTTGAAGGTACTGTTTGTGTCATTTTTGGTCTGGCAGTACTTTTCAACCCTTCCCTTGTAAGTACTGCTGATGGGATAAAAGACCTCTTTTGGTGAGGGTACCTAGAGTTTCCTGAGAAGTTACTATGGTTCACCCTATTGATGTTGTTCCAGACTGGTCTTGTGTCCCTTGAACCCTGTGTTCCCTTAGGTTTATGAGTTTGGGTTTGTTTGAAGGTTCTTTCATGTAGATTACAATCCTTGATTAGGTGATTAGGACTGTAACATACAAAACATAATTTACCCCCTTTGTGCCCAAGTCCCTTTGTCCTAGATCCTTGACCAACACTGTTTTGACTGTTTGGTGACCTGTTTTCAAAAGATGTTTCACTATTTTCTGAGTTAAAAACAGTTTTCTTTTGAATTTCTGAAGAGTTTAAAAGTCTCTCATCAACACTATCAACCCAAACTTTCAATTAATGAACAATATTTCTAACAATTGCTGATTGACCTAGATTTTGTTTTCTCTTGATTTACCACTTATTTCCTAATGCTAGTTCATCACCCGTAAATTGAGACATTAGCCCTAGGTGGAAAAATTGAAACCTTAGGTTGGAGTACTGGCTTTGTAGGCTTTTTCGCTTTTGAAAATTTTGTACGCATAAATCAGTCAAAGTTTCATCCCCAGATGAAATGTCACTTTCCATACTACTACTAGACTCAATCCCAAATCCTAAACATGACTATCAGACACATATCTTGTTTGTTTGGACTTCGTTTTGAAGTACAGAACATTTGTCATATCTCAAGTTTTAATTGAAATCATCTCGATCTTTTAAGTCATTGATCAATCCTTTTGAGTTTTTCTTCTAGTTACAAATCTCATATCCTTTTAAGTCATATTCCATTTGTTCATACTTATCACCCCATGCATATTCATTCTTTTCATGTGTTTTAAGCATGACCTCTAATGACTCTAAGCTCATTTGATATCCTAGAATTTCAGTCCTAGCTCTTTGAAAATTATCTCTTTCTTTTTGATAGTTTTCAAGCAACAGTTTATAAGACTTACTACATTTGGAACAGTAAGGTACCTCTGAGTTTGTAGCCATTAAAGCTAGAGATACTGGTGTATCATCATCTTTATTGCTCCAGTCAAAATCACCAAGTCCATCTTGTCCAAAATGCACATGTTCTGCATCAAAACTCCATGCTCCAATCATCTTGTTCAACTCCAGTCAGTGCCATCCTAGCATATGCACTGGTTCAGCATCAAATTACTGGTCCAAACAATATCTTCATTGTTGTCCAGTTGCCGACCAAGGCTATGTTGAGTATTGAATCTTCAATAGCCACCATCCACTTTTCATTACGACCATTTGCTCTGTTATTCCTGGTAATTTAAGCAATCTACACTCACTAGCAAAAATTACCTAACTTAATTGACATTAAAGCATTCATTTTTGACTTATCAAAGGTAATCCCATTTCTTTGGACCTTAAGGTCAATGGATCCTTCCTGTCTTCTCCTAAACTTCCTATCCTTCGGCTGTTATCATGCCACCTGCCATCGAATTTAATTTTCTTTCCATAGCATCTTCATCAAATTGCGGGCAGTCAACAATCCAATCATAGAGTTGTGGGCATAGATGCTTGTTGATGCAATAGAAGGAACATAAGATTACACTTAGAGAGAAGCACAGTTGCGGGAGGCACTTGTGTTTGGCACCTTTGCTTGAGAAAGCTTGAGTATATCCTTATGGATATGAGCTGGTTCAGCAGTACTTTTTTTCAGTACTGCCTTGACTTCTGTGACAGAAAAGCAATGTTTTGAGAGTTGAATTTGAAACACCCTTTAATTCAAGCTCATACACCTTCAAGATGTAGTAGAATCATCAAACACCAATTCATCCCATCCAGTTGTCCACGAATCATTGAAGCAACAACATACCACCCAGACGGTAAACTTCATTAGAAGCTTCAAATATGCCATCTTCAAGGGACACGTAGCATCAGTAATTCAAGCATGGCTAAGAAATATGCTGAAAACCTTTCGTATGCTGAATCTAGTTCTTCCCTAATCCAATAGTAAAATGATCCTCAAATTGTTGTTTCAACATATACTTTTGCATCTCTTGATGCATTCGGTTTCTCCAAATCTTGCTTTAATGGCTTCCATAAAGATCTTGCATCTACACACCTGAAAAACTGAGAAATGTCTATCAGGTATGGCAGAAAGGCAGTATATTAAGGGCTTTCCTCATTGTTTCTTCTTGCGTTTGCAGCAAGTGAAGTCTTTGGTGCAGACACTGAGGGAGATGCATGATCAGTTGTGGTTTGGTTTCCATTGGTGATTATGTCCCATAGTATGTGATCAGTGATAGCAATATACTGTCGCATCTTCATGGACCATAGGTCATATTCACCTTTCTTGATTATAGGATTCTAAGTGCAGTAACGGACGAGGTAGGGAGGAATCGGATCAGTTTCAGACATCTTTTATGATTTAGAAAGATTTCGATTGATAAAAGTTCTCTAATCAGAGTCTCTTCACAAGCCTGATACCACTTGTAGGATCGATATTCTTTATGAAACAACTGAAAAATTGTCAACTAGAGGCGGAATCTAGTTGGCAGTACTATAAGAAGAACACACATAGTTCTCAACGATGTTCTATTATAAACCTTTTGAATCTGCCTAAATTGCAGATCCCTAATACAATACTAATAATCTTAACTCGTGTTTTTCGTTATATCTCTTAATATCTTCCTAGAGATCCTTTTATAAACATAAGGATAACCTCTAGTAGATGTACAGTCCTTGTATGATATAAACACTAATCCAATACAAATCATTAAACTTAACTGTTTACAAGATAATTATTAACTATAACCAGTTTAAGTGATAATCCTTTTAAGATTCCTTTATCCACCGGCATTACTTCCGATCTTTTGCTAAGCATACGTTAACCTTTTGCTTAGCATTACGTTGACCGATTGACTTGTTTTTTCCGCACAGATTATGAAATTATGATTGCCTAACACATTTATTTTAAAACAGCCGAACAGAAAGATTAAAGGCCTAATAACTATTGTTAAGGGATACGTAAAGCTCATACTGCTACCCAGTTCAAATATTCGAGAAACATGTTTGGACATTGGCATCCGGCGTTAGCATGAAAGGAAGTAACTAACTTTGATTCATACGCTACTTACTTGTATGGTCGATAGTGTAGCAAACGAGCTATCATTTATCGTACTAGGTAAACATATTCACTTTAGATGCCAAGAGTTTGTTTATGAAGATTGGTTTATGTTTTTAGTGTCGCAATATGTATATGAAAGAGTTGGGTTAAGAATAAGACGTAAACCCATTAGGATATGATGTTCCCTTGAATCAAAGCAAAAGATTCGGTTAAATTAAGGGATGTTATAGATATTTTTGATAAGATGCGTAATCGTTCACTTGATTTGGAAGACAATGATGCAGTAAAGATATGTATTTTGGTGTTGTTAGAATTAGGATTCTTGGGCCACAAATTGTCACATAATATTACTGATAAAATGTTAAAGTTGATTGAGCATTTATCAAATTGTTGGAATATTTTTCCATGGGGGTCATATATTTGGGATCTAACATAACCGAAGGTAGAGATGCTTCATAAATGCAAAATGCGTCATGATGACAAGCGCGAGAAAGGGGAAGAGATCCGATACACGATGACTGGATTTGTTTGGGTTTTTATGGTAATTCTTACTATGTTGATTTTTTATACATGTTTTATGTTTTTTTATGTTGTTTTTATGTTGTTTATACTGTTTTATAGATATGGCCATTGGAGGTCATCCCAGCTACACATGTTTGTGTCGGCAAATAGTCGACGGAGAAAATTCCGAGGGCTTTGGCTTGGAAGATGATACTACCATTTACTTCGTCGAGATGCTTGATGACATCAAATAACGTCAATTTATAATATCATTTATCCCATCTGTTTTGCCCACTTTTATATAATTATTGCAAGATTTGGTACTTAATTGCTTTAAAGTTTATAAATGCAGTAATTCAGGAGTGTATGTGGAAGATAAGTAAAAGGGCGCAAATTTGGAGCTAAAACGAAGACATTTGAAGATTGCTGAAGAGATACGGCGTATCAGCGCCTCAACTTCACAAGAAAGCGCGTTTGACTAATTCCTAATACGGCGTATCACTCTATTTCCATAAGCCGTATCCATGAAGATAACTATTCGAAGATACAGTAATAAATGTAAATTGGGAATGATATCACTGATTGATTGAGAACGTAGCGCGCACTCTAAGGAATCCAGCCCCATACCCTGTGTTTTTGGTTTTTTTAAGAAAAAAAAAAAAAAAATTATAGATAAAAAAAAAATAAATTTAAAATAAAAAAGAGAAAAAAAAAAATTAAAAAAAAAATAAAAAATAAAATGTGTTTTTAAATTTTAAAAAAAAAAATTAAAAATTTTGTAAATAAAAAAAAAATAAAAATTGTTTAAAAAAAATTAAAAAAAAATTTAAAAAAAAATTTTTGGCCTAGCAAATACGGCGTATCGAGTCTTTTTCAGACACTATAAATAGAAGACTCAAAAATGAGTTTTCAGGGTGCAATATCATATTATTTATACCATACTCATTGAAGACGAATTTTAGAAGAGAAGAACAGCCACCAAGGTCAAGCATTGATCACGAATCCATAGAAGACACCGTGTAATTTTTACTCTCTTAATCGTTTGATTCTAATTGTTTGATTACGCTTATATAATTATAATGGTTGTGGGCTAATACCCTCGGGTATTAGCCATCTTAATGAAAGTTTAATGTTTTGTTTGTTTTAAAATCGATTTCTTAATTAATCGTTGATTGTTTAATTATGTTTATCATCTCATACTTGTTTATGTGTTTGAATATGCGACCTATCATTCAACTGGGTCTAGTGATACCAAAAAAGTAATCTAGATACCGGGATAGCTCTCCATATCGTGTTTTATATTACTGGACCAATAGGATCACAAATAACGTTCTATCTTTACCTTTTAATTATGAGCTTAGTTAGACCGGTAGGTGACCCATTTATGTTTCAACAAGTATGTTCTTAATTAATTGGTAAAGACTCGAATAGTGGACTACCAGTATATAAAACACCGTCAAGCAATAAGTGGGTAAAGTCCCGATGGGCTAGGGTTTTGACAGGATCACCACTACTTCAATTTCCTAAGATAGATTATAATTAAACTAAATGATGCTTTATGCGGATGCGTTAATTGTGACAGGATTAATCGTGTTTAGGTCTTAGGATGATGTCCCGTCTAAGTCTTAAGAATGATATGCTGCTTCGAGATAAGTAAATCATTGCACTAAAACAAACAAACCAACGTTGAACTGGATTTAATATGGCTAATACAGTTTTCTATCATTTTGCTTGTATCGCTTTCCTATCTTCTGGTTTTCTTTTTTTGTGTTTATTATGTATTGAATTGATATTTGTCACCACCAAACTTGTGCTAGTCTCTCAGGCTAAAAACCCCCCATATCATTAGACAACGTATATAGCATAGGTTTAACCAGTAATTAGAATTAACATAGACTAATTAGGACTAATTAAAATACTGATAGAATATAGGATTAGTGTTTTCACACTAGTGATCGACCACCCTTACTTACCGCGAAACTCCATCTTGACCGGGTACACTGCTCGTTTAAGTGTTGTTTTAGGTTTGTCGGCTAAATATAAATTTAAAACTTGATAATCAAATAATTGACCCTACACGACAGCACATCAGGTTTTTGGCACCGTTGCCGAGGAGTGAATTGATTTAAACCTTATTCTTATTAGTATTTCTAACCGTTAATTAGTCTAATCTAATCATTTAAATTATGTTTGTATTTATTTGTATTGTTTGTATTATTTATTTAAATTCCAGCATTTAATTGTTTTTAATAGTATTCTGTTATGGTTGATCACCTGATACGCCGTATCCATACGACGTATCAAACCTTCTACCCAGAACAGTGTATTGAATCCTACAGTCTAAACGACGTATCTGTTCTTCCAAACATACGACGTATTCTATGAAATCAATACGGAATACTGGTATTCAACAGACCTATACAGTGTATTCATATTAATTAAATACGACGTATCTGTCAACTAATATAGTAGCAGACTTGATTTTTCTTTCGCGATTCGATCTTCTGCCTTATTTTATGTGTTCTCTCCCGAGGGCACATCATACTGATAATTCGTTCTTGGTGTCAGGAAATCGTCTGACGAGAGCTATGACTTATGTTACAAAGGAATTCATCATAAGAGAAACCTTGGAGAAAGCTGTGATAAATTCCAACTAAAAACTTACTGAAACATGGATTGATCTCGATGAACTTTGCAAGAAAATCTTTAAAGATTTGCAGTGTCACGCTTTCAGTGGAATGAAGGAGGAGGATGTCGTCGACCACATTGCTTATTTCCTTAAAATACTAGACCCGATTAAAATAGCAATTTTCGACACCAATCAATTACGCATAAACATTTCCCTCTCTCTCTTACCGGGGATGCGAAAATATGGTGGTTAAAAGAACATGACAATAAAATCACGGCTTGGGGAATGCTTGCCGAAACGTTTTTTATAAATATTTTCCCTTATCACGTGATGGAAAAAACTATATGGAAAACACCTGTAATAAGGACAGCCTTGGCTATTATGAATTCATGGCATGTATGGATTCAAAACATGATGATATAAGAATTGACCGAGTAACTAAAAGCACACTAGGTCATGCTTGGGTATATAGGTGGGGGATTTATGACCCTGAAGATGATACAGTGTCAAGCGATGAAGAATGGGAGGAGCATGAATACGAGAACCCTCCTAACAACTCATTCACCAAACCTTATTTGAATACTAATGACAAGAGGGATAAAAATTACCATAAGAAGATAAAAGGACCTAACGAAATCAGGTGGAATGGTTCTAAAGTGGAGCTCCCTACTCTATGAATTAGCTAATGACAGCTCAACGAAAAGGATGTAATTGGAAAAATTCGAGTGCTTAAATACTCGTTGTGAGATAGTTAGGAAAAATTCTTAGCCATTTGCAACACTCAATGCAACCTCCCTTGGGCGCAAACTGTTAACGGAGTATCCAGGATCTACCATGATATCTTTCAGAAGAAGGATGACGGATGGACCGTACATCGCACCAAATGAAAAAGAACTAAAAGAAGAAAAAGGTCGAACTTAAAGATCAGCTGAAACAAAGTGCTTCCCAGGAGACAACCGATCATTTTAATTGTTTGACACATTTAATGTTGTTTGCACGAATCTGTCTCCAAGACACTCTATAGCGGCTATCGAGCCCTTTGGGATACGACTAGAGACGTGTCTGACGTATCAGTTTTTAAAACTTAATATTTATATTTCAGTATTAAAATTTTTTTACAGGAACCATACGGTGTATCCTAGGGTTTGGGATACGACATATTGATCCCTGTACAGTTGTTTGTTTAATTGTTTTTTTGTACCATTGTAGCGAGATAGGAATTGCACTTATCTTCTAATCTTTTATGCAGGACCTTGCTGAAACTATGATATGATATAATCTGAAAAAGACATGTGTTGAACTTATCCAAGCATTCTGAAGCCCTAGTCAACACACTTTTTGCTCAAGAACTCATCTTGGAGAATCATCACGAGCAAAACATCAGGGAGCTTTCCGTTTTAATTCTATTTCCCTTATTATTTAATTTTTTTATCTATAAAATGAGGACGTTGTATAATTTAAGTGGGGGGTGGAGAATTAGAACGTATTTGTCCTCCTTTTTACAAAATAGCATGCTACGTGCTTAAAAGAGCTTAAAAATAGGCCAAATTAAAAAAAATTAGCATGACTTTTGTAAAAATCACTAGTTACGCTACCTAGTACACTATAACCCTTGATACATATTGTGAGAATTAAGCCTATTCCGTTTCTAATGTTTACAAAAAATTCCACAAAATTATGAGTGTGCCGGTGATTTAGTGGACTTTAGAACTTGGCCTGGTATATCACTCGAGATCGCAATGATGAGTACTATGGATTTAGATGGAGGAACATGTTCAATTGATAAATTTCTAGGATTAAACCAAATATCCTACATGTCTTAAAATTAACTAACTACACTAGTTAGTTAAACCCCGTGTAACCCTTTGTTTACTTTCATTTTTAGAGTAAGACCCCCCATAACAACCTGTTGAGCCATTCTTGTCTTTTTCACACCAAATATTATATGTTTCGTTACACCTTTACACCTTAGCCTACCGTGTAGATTAAGCCAATTCCTATCAAAGTTGCTAGTTGATTTCGTGTAAAATTTTGTATTTCTTGTGTCAAAGTGAAATTTTCTATCTCTATAATGGTCGGGAAATTGCACAATGCAATGGGAAAATATGTAGCTCGTGTGTTTTGCTACTTTCGCGATTATGAATTGGTGGGATTAAAAGACTTTTTGAAGTTGTTTGGAAGTTACTGCTGCTAAGCATAACTTAGTGTTGTTCAGATGATTATTATGAAAAATATGCAAGAAGTTAGAACTGTCTAGTATAATGTACTACTGCTAATGGAAGTTAAAACTGCTCAGAGACTTAGAAGAAATACTACTAAGTAGTTAATACTGCTAGTATAAAAGTTACTATTGTTAGTGTAACTTAGTACTGCTAGTATATGTTAGTACTGCTTGAGTAAAGTTACAACTGTTAGCATAAAGTTAGTACTGCTAGTGTAACTTAGTACTGCTGATGAAGAATGAAGAAAATATTCTAAGTAGTTACTATTGCTTGTACACAGTTAGTGTTGTTGGTATAAAAGTTAATGCTGCTGATTACAACTGCTAGAAGAGTTTCTATAGTTAGAAGGATAATGACAAAGAGACGGAGGATAAAGATAAGATAATTTTTTATACAAGGATTACTATACGGGGATAAGTATGAGATATTTTTGTAAAAGATTCATATAAGTTATTTGTTTAGAAGATTATGATAACTTAGGAAAATATTATAAGCCTGTTAGAACTCCTTGGTGTATAAAAGGAGGTCCTATGGTATAAAGTTCTATGTACCAAAATCATATCAATTAAGATATCCTTCATTGTATTGTTAATCTATTCGTAGCTTTAAGGTTTTGTAAACCCTAACACTATTAAGAGTGTTCGTATTATATTCAGGGCTAAAATTTAAGTAAACCTGTTTTGTATTGATCATGTTCATTACTGTTTCATTGTAATTCTTCTTAGTATCAATTGAACTTAGATTCCGCATAGTAGTTGATAGTCACATCAAAGTTTCTACTGAATTTGTTTAGATTTAATCTTGCATAACTTACCTTATACAAGCTAAGGATTAAAACTATTCATTGGATCAACCAAGTGGTATCATAGCTTGTAGAGCCTTGAATAAGTAGAAACTTTACTACACACAGATCTACTTTCTCAAGAAGCAATGGATACTCAATCTACTCAAACCATCAGAAACCCATACTCCAACCTGTGAGTAGATCTCTTGAAGATGAGATAGAAAAGCAGTACAAAACCTACAGTGCATTGATTACACTCTATGGGAAATAAATAGAAAATGGTAATGCACCCATAGTAACAAAACTTGTTGATGGAAGGAGACTGCTATCCCTCCTACAAGTTTGAAGAGAAGGCACTAAGAATGGAATGAATTGAAGGCAATAAGCCACTTGTTGATGGCCTTACCAATGAGCATCAAATAAAGTTAAACTCATACAAGGATGCTAAGACACTGATGCAGGCTATTAATAGCAGATTTGGAGGTAATACTGCTACAAAGAAAACTCAAAAAAATCTTCTGAAATAGCAATATGAAAACTTTGCTGCATCTAGCACAGAAGTGATTGAGCAAACCTATAAAAGGCTTCAAAAGCTAATTAGTTAACTAGAGATGCATGGTGAAGTTATCTCTCAAGAAGCACAAACGAAAGTAATCTATGATAAGTCTTTCACAAGAATGGACTATGCATGCTATTGTGTGGAGGAACAAACCAGAGATTGAGATATTGAGTTTGGATGTCCTCTTCAATAACCTAAAGGCTTATAAATCATAGGTCAAGGGGACATCTAGCTCAACCACAAACTCACACAATGTAGCCTTTCTGTCCTCTAGCAGCGCTAACAGTGCAACTAGAGCAATTAATACTGCTCAGGGTGTTAATACTGCTATCACTCAAGGTGCTGTTGATAGCTCAACAACTGTTAAAAATTTGAGTGATGCTGTGATTTATTCCTTCTTTGCTAGCCAACCAAGTATTCCACAGCTTGATAATGAAGATCTTTAACAAATCGATCCTGATGATCTAGAAGAGATGGATTTGAGGTGGAACATTGCTATGCTGACTATGAGGGCAAGAAGATTCTTGAAGAATACTGGAAGAAAGCTGGATATGGCCAACAAAGAAATAATTAGGTTTGACAATTCCAAGGTGGAGTGTTTTAGCTGCCACAAGAGATGACACTTTGCAAGGGAGTGCAGGACACCCATGAATCAAGACAGCAAAAACAAGGAGCCTACAAGAAGGATTGTGCCAGTTGAAGAAACTACTTCAAATGCCTTAGTGTCTTAGTGTGATGGCTTTGGCTATGATTAGAGTGACCAAGCAGAAGAAGGTCCAACCAACTTTGCTCTCATGGCTTATTCTTCAACAAGTTCAAGTTCTTCTACAAACTCTGAGGTATCTAATGACTCAAATTGTTGTTCATCTTGTTTAGATTGTGTAAAAGACTTAAAAGAAAAAAATGAACAATTAGTTAGAGACTTAAGAACAGCTAGGATAAATGATGTCTCTTATAAAACTGGTTTAGAATCTGTAGAAGCTAGACTGTTAGTCTTAAGAAAAATGATTTTGTGTTGAGGAAGATATAAAACTCTTAAAACGTGAAATCTGTTTAAAAGACTTAGATATTAAAGAGCTTAAAAGGAAATTAGATTTTGCTACAAAAGAAAAAGATGAGGTTCAACTTACAGTACAAAAATTTGATTATTCATTAAAAACCTAAGTAAACTTCTAGACAGTCAGATAATGGATAAGTGTAAAACAGGATTAGGGTATAATGCTGTCCCACCTCCTTATACTGGGAATTTTATGCCACCAAAATCTGATTTAGTTTATCCTAGTCTAGATGATTTTATTGATGTGAATGAGTCTGTTAGTAAGCCTAGAAGTTGGAAAAAAGCTATGTTGAGACTAATGAACCTAAGACGCTAGGAAGAGAAATGAAGCCTCAATTATTAAGGATATAGGTACCTGAAAGGAGGAAGATGATGAGCCTAATTTCAAACAGCTAAGCCTAATTTTACTAAAATTGAGTTTGTTAAACCTAAAACTGATAGGAAACCTGTTAAGCAAATTAGGCAAGACACATACAGTCTATCTTTCAGTCCATCTAGAAATCCTAGAGGAAACAAGAGAAATTGGAACCAGCAGATGTCTTAAAAGTTAGGGAATGATTTTGAGATGTTCAACAAAGCTCGTCATGTGTGTGGTAGTTTTAATCATTTGAAGAATGATTGCAATAACTGGAATAATAATTGAAATGTTGCAAAACCGAGTTTGACCAATATTCAAAGGGTGAACAAACAGAATTTCTCTAAATTAACTCACCCTAGTCCAAAAAGGAACATGGTTCCAAGAACAGTCTTAACTAGGTCTGGCCCAATTTCATTTAATGTTGCTAGACCAGTTAATACTGTTCAACCAAGAATAGCAGTGAATAATGCAGGACCCATGAAAAATGTAATTAATAATGCATATTCAACTTCTAGAAGGCCTTTTAACAAAATAACAACAACTAATAACAATAATTTTAATAAGAGGGTTAATACTGTTAATGTTGCTAGGCCAAATGCAGTAGTTAATACTGCTAGACCAAAAGCAGTTCTTAGTGCTGTTAAGGGAAACAAAGGAAATGTTGTTAAGGCCTCAGCATGTTGGGTTTGGAGACCAAAGCATAAAGTTTTAGACCATGTCTTCAGAAACAATGGTGCATCAATGTCCTTTAAAAGATTTGACTATATTGATGCACAAGGCAAATCCAAGTCAGTAATGGCTTGGGTCCCCAAAAGAAACTAATTCTCCTACCATTATGTGCAGGGCAATCCGCAACAAGATTTGAAGGATAAAGGAGTGATTGACAGTGGATGCTCTAGGCACATGGCAGGAAACAAATCCTATCTTACATATTATAAAGAAATTGATGGAGGATTTGTTGCCTTTGGAGATAATTCCAAAGGAGGGAAAATTACTAGGAAAGGTAAAATAAGAACTAGTAAATTAGATTTTGAAGATGTATATTTTGTAAAGGAACTAAAGTTTAACCTTTTCAGTGTCTCACAAATGTGTGACAAGAAGAATAGTGTTCTTTTTACTGATACTGGATGTGTTGTTCTGTCTCCAGACTTTAAGTTAACTGATGAAAGTCATGTTTTGCTTAAAGTTCCTAGAAAGGATAACATGTACAGTGTTGATTTAAAGAATGTTGTTCCTCAAGGAGTCACACTGTCTCTTGTAAAAGCAACACCAAAAGAATCTAATCTTGACATAGGAGACTTGGACATGTAAATTCAAAACGCAAAGGCCACATTAGATGAATCTAATCTTTGGCATAGGAGGCTTGGGCATATAAATTTCAAAACTATAAACAAGCTAGTAAGGGGAAACGTTTTAAGAGGTTTACCTTCAAAGATTTTGAAAATAATCATACATGTGTTGTTTGTCAGAAAGGAAAGAAACATAAAGCCTCTTATAAGACCAAGACTGTAAGAGTCTAATGAAAAAGATGTACTGCCTGGTTGTCACAGATGACTATAGTAGGTTTAGTTGGTTTTTCTTCTTAGCAACTAAGGATAAAACTAGTGAAATCCTTAAAACATTTATAACAGGCATAGAAAATCTAATAGACCTTAAGGTGAAAGTGATTAGATGTGACAATCGAACTGAATTCAAGATTAAGGTCATGAATCTATTTTGTGAAATGAAGGGTATTAAGAGGGAATTCAGTGTTGCTAGGACTCCACAACAAAATGGAGTAGCAGAAAGGAAAAATAGGACACTAATAGAGGCTGCTAAGACTATGTTAGCTGATTCAAAATTGCCAACAACTTTTTAGGCTAAAGCAGTTAACACTGCTTGTTATGTTCAAAATAGGGTGTTAGTTATCAAGCCTCACAACAAGACCCCTTATGAACTTTTTCTAGGTAGAAAACCTGCCTTAAGCTTCATGAGACCATTTGGGTGTCCTGTTACTATTCTTAATGCATTAGATCATCTAGGTAAGTTTGATGGAAAGGCTGATGAAGGGTTCTTTATAGGATACTCTACCAATAGCAAAGCATTCAGGGTATTCAACAGTAGAACTAGGATATTAGAAGAGAACCTGCATGTCAAGTTTAGTGAAGAAACACCTAATATTGCAGGAAATGGACCTAATTGGCTTTTTGATATAGATGCTCTAACAAAATCTATGAATTATAAACCAGTTGTTGCATGGAATCAAACTAATGGTAATGCAGGTACCAAAGAAAACATTTCATAAAACGGTAACAAACTCGAGGTAGAATTACATAAGTTAGTAAGATTATTAATGTGTAACCGACGGAGTCATCACGACATAAAATGAACAGAGGATGTAAAAAAAATCCACCCAATATACGAAATTCACAATGAAGTACCAGTGCAGTTTTCTACGGTTCAAGTCTACTTAGGTTTCGCTAGGCAAGGTAGGAAAATCTCTCTTTAAGTATCAGCATTATTCTTGACGATGTTAGAGTTCCCGTGAGTTTTTACCTCTCAAAATCCGGTTTACACGGTTCAGCTTTGGACAATAACTCTTGTAATGTCTTGTCTTTCCAACCTCATAATAGAAACTTAAGGTAATCAGAATTGCCACTGCGGCCTCTAAGTCATTGTCGAAACGGGTGTCCTAAAATTTTCTAGTCATATGGCCAACTCTCTTGTAGTTATTGCACTCCACAGTGCATGGCCTAGTGTGGCACAACTTACGCTCGTTGTAGAAGGGTAACATTCCTACGTATTCATTTTTTTATTTGGTCTAGTAATGTAAGCTCTCACGGCTGTTTGTCGTTTATGTTGTTGTTGGCATTTCTTCCACCCTCGCTTCCTAAAGTAATGACCATGATCCCGTATAGGGTCGTGAGCCAAGCAGATTTTTGACTGATTGACAGCAATAGCTTCAATAGCATTATCAATTCGTTGGGTTACAATGTCACACCCCACCAAGGCGGAATTGCAAGACATGATCAATAGGCATCATCACAACATAAGGCGTCAAAATAGAGAAAACTAAAAATGACATTCATTAAACTTCAAGATCCAAAGCGTGTTATGACAACGCCCAAAACAATAATCCAACATATAATGCATGAAGAACAAAACATGACAAGTTCAAATGAAAACTAAAACAGATAAATCATAGACTCCGCATGCAAGCATGGTCCTCAGCTAAACGCCCTTCCTAACTCTACACACTTTTAAGCACACCTGAAAATGATTGCTAAAAACTGTCAACAAAAATGTTTGTGAGAAGTTACAGGTTAAGACACACTTAAGACACCGCGAACAACAAAAAACAAACATAAACTAACATAAATGCAAGGAAATTCTAACACAAAATACATACACATAAAACTAGTGTGGTATCGTAACCCCTCCGTCCCACAATGTCTCGCGCACGACTGACCACTTGACAACCTAGTCCCGTTCGGGTTCTCCACACAAGTCCCATTCATCCTCACATACACATGCCTTACCACAATTCATATCACATAGCAATCATATAGTTCGACACTTAAAACACATATCACGGTTCATAATTCAAAAACAGTTTGCATCATTTCCATCCCAAAATATAAGTAAAAAGTAGGACTGTAAAACTCACCTGATGCAAAGTCAAATTCCCATTCCTCACAAATCTTGCAACGAATCTAAACACAACAATACACACATATGTACCATCGATTAGGTCACACCCCAAGTCAGTGTAACAGATCACAACGATGGATACACCCTATTCCTATCTTTGATTCAACTCCTTCATTCGTACTCCTCGATCCTTGCTAACCACAGTTACCTCACCTCATACTTGCTAACTTCAAGTTATCTCTTAAAACTTTACTTCCTAACTTTCTGCTTTTTACTCAGTTTTTATAGTCACAAGATGACTCTAAATAAAATACTTGAACACCTTATTGATTCTTTTCCTTACATTCCATGACTTCCCAATGAGTATTGAGCTTCCATGATTTTTGGATAAAAATAATAATGAGTCTAACTATTTTATAAAAATTCAACACCAAAAAGTGTCCAGAACATGATCTGATTTAACCTTTAAAAAGTTTAGCTTTAGCAGACCCATTTAAACACTTTGAAAAATTCTACAAAAATTCTAGAAAATCATATATATCATGAACATCCTACCACATCAAGCCCATCAATTAAAAAGACATTTTGATATGGTTGTTTACTTCATAAACACAACTCAGAATCTGCCCTTCAAACTCAGTTTTGACAACGAATCTTGTTTAATTTATTTAACTAACTTCCACTCACTTTAAATTCATGAAACCTATGAGGTTGGAAAGTAGACTCTCTGTAGTTAATTTTAGGCTTAATAAAATCATTAAAAGCTATCCGTATGACCGAGTTATGACTCTCGCAAGATGACCCTTAAAAACTGCCAACTTTTAAACTCCGAATTTACAAACCCTAAAACCCTAATTACGCATGCTTAACACCACTAATCATACAAAAACGATTTTTAAAGATCAAAAGCCTAATTTTACAGATCTTATATAAACCCTAATCCATCCTTAATGATCATTACATGATATAAAACTTAATTGAATTGAAAAAGGTTTAAGAAATCAATACCTTAAAGCTTAGAAATCAAAACCCTAAAAATTTTGGGGTTACCCTTTCTCCTTGTGTTGATCGCTGGCCACAGGAAAAGGAGAGGAGAAAAAATATGATTTTTGATTTAGTTAGGTTTTGTATTTATAGGCTTAGGAAAAGATTTAGATAATTACCAAATACCAATTGTAATCTAATTGGGATTCTTTCCCTTTTTGTTTCTCCATAACCGGTCGAACAAAACACCCCCTTATATTTTTTTATTTTTTATTTAATTATTATTTACACGAAAACCCCCTTAATTTAGTTATTTTATAAAAACCTTTATTTGTTCTACTAAACCTTAAAATTTTTAACTAATTTTCAAACTAACCTTCATTTCTAACTAATTCTAAAAATAGAAAGCACTCTAAAACCTATAAAATACTAAACTAATATATATAATATGAATTACACATACCTAATACATACATAGAATATTATACACACGACACTTGAAACTACGCAAAGCTTTCAAATGATTTCATTTCCACAAGTACCATGATTCATCACTCATGTACTTCCATCTCATCTAAAACACATAAAACACATAAACTGAATCATACAGGTTTTTAGCTAACCTGCTAAAACCTCAGTTGTCAGAGTATCCCCTCCTTTAGGAAATCTCGTCCCGAGATTTAACCATTAGACTCAACATTAGCATTCTCAAATAACTGGGGATACTTAGCCTTCATATGATCCTCACGTTCCCAGGTAAACTTTGGTCCACGCTTGGAATTCCATTTCACTTTCACAATAGGTATTTTACTACGCTTAAGAGTTTTAACCTCACGGTCCATAATCTCTAAAGGCTCTTCTACAAAACGTATGGTCTTATCTACCTTAATCTCATCCAACGGAACATGCAAATTTGCATAAGCTAAACACTTCTTTAGAATCGACACATGAAACGTGTCATGCACACTACTCAATTCTTCAAGTAATCTCAACTTATATGCCACATAACCAATCCTCTCGAGGATTTCAAAAGGTCCTACAAATCTTGGGGCTAACTTTCCTTTCCTTCCAAACCGCACTATACCTTTCCAAGGTGAGACTTTCAACATTACATGATCACCAACTTGAAACTCTAAGGGTTTCCTTCTATTATCTGCGTAGTTCTTCGGACGATCCCTAGCAGCTTTAAGCCTATCTCTAATCACAACCACCTTATCAGTTGTTTCTTGCACTAACTCCGGTCCAATTAATCTGCTATCTCCTATCTCAGCCCACAGTACAGGCGACCTACACTTTCTTCCGTACAACGCCTCAAAAGGAGCACAACGAATACTTGAATGATAGCTATTGTTATAGGAAAATTCAGCCAACGGCAAATGAATATTCCAACTTCCACCAAAATCTATCACGCACACTCTCAACATATCCTCTAATGTTTGTATTGTACGCTCGCTTTGTCCATCTAGTAATCTTGTACAATCTATCAAGTACAAGATGTAAGCAAGTCATACATCATATTTTCAATCCATAATCATTCCCATTACAAGAAATCTAAGTCAGAAACCCTAACTCGAGCTAAATAGCAAGCAGTGACCCGTTTATCAGTTATTATCCATCATAAACCTACACCAACACTCAAATAAGTTGTAATAACTTATTTTACAACCATGACAATCCTATTCTATCATTATTTCATAATCTCACTTTATTTACACAAAGATTGAATCCAAGAAACCCTAAATGATCATTGACCCATTTATTCGTTTTAAAACCGTTAAATTCTCAATTAAGACAAACAAGAACATTTGTAAAATCAGGATACGAGTTTACAAACTATTATCCATCATTTTCCTATTCATTATCTTTGGCCAATAACTTGAAATTAGAAACCTAGAGACCTAAAAGTCCATTACATGCCTAATTCCAAACCCAGACCTATTCTATCATTTCGCACCCATTATAATTAAACTACCACTCAATTATCATTGCTAATCTTTATAACAGTTAGGATCAATAATCTTTCAATCGTGTCCTTTATCCACAAATTTATAAACAGAAAGTCAGAAACCTAACCATCCAAGAGAAACCCACGACCTCAATTCTTCATTTCTAACTCGTTTTAACCCAAACCACCTATCAAACTTTGATTATAAACCTTAATATGAGCCTTGAGGTCAGTAACCTATCACTCTTAATCACTTACATACTAATTTCAAGCTTGAAACCATAAAACAAACCCTAAATAGAACCAAACTGACCCGCGGCTTGTTTTCACCAATTTAACCCATTTTTAAACTCGAAACATAAACAAATACTGATGAAAACCACTTCATACAAGTACATATGATCATTAATATACCATAATTAACCATGCTTACAAGAATTATACACTTGAAAACATAGAAAACCCTATTCGAACTCCAATCAGACCCAAACCCATTCTTTGCCTTATTTGACCCATTTAAACAATTACCATGAGCAATTACATCAAGGATTTCGTCTAGAACACTTTAATAAAGCAGTGGCTTACCCAGCTGCTTTAGGACATCTCTTGCATGAAAAGAGGCCACATGAGCCTCCTTTAGCTCATATCATCCGTGGAAGCAAGGAAGCAAGGCCAACACATTCAAGCTACTCCTAGACCTCCCACACTTGCTTTTCTAGCTTATACACATCACATATTAGCCCTCCTATGTGTCAAGAACAGAAGCTAAGGGTTCCTTAACCTCCTCATCCTCAAAATAGTATAAATAGGGCCTTTGGGTGTTCATTCATACTCGCACCACATCTCTTCTCTCTCAAACCCAATTGGCAGAAATACTTTGCTCCCTTATGATCGTAGGATCATTAAAGAAGTTCAAGAAGCGAAGCCCTAAAGAATTGAAGTCTCGGAGTGAAGATACAAGGCGTACGAGTGGAAATACTACCCGAAACGACCCATTTCCACCATTTTTGATCATTGAAGCTCAAACCCAGGTTTTGAATGTTCTACTTCTGCTACTACACCCTTATAATGATCATATGATCCTAAATATACTCTTTTTAAAGTTTCATAACTCAATTCATGCTCATTTTCCATTTTGATCCAAAACCGTTTTCTTAAAACTAAATGTTATAATGATTAAATATTGTTATAATATATCCTAGCATGCTTAACTAATGTTAAAATAACCACGTTTTTGATTAATGAAGGAATTTGAACTTAAAACCCACGCGTTTATGTTTTGAAACCCTAATTTGACCCGTTTTTCTTCCTAACCTAACGAATCGTTATTTTAAACTTGCGTTACGTTCAAACTTCATATTTTAATTTATTATAACTTATAAATATCTTTTGAAATATTAAAAGAAGCTTGTATGACAATTTGGACATATTTTGTAATTATAATCCATGCAGGGGGTATATATCGTAACTTTCTAAAACTTATAACTAAAGGGGCTGAATATGTCATTTTATCAAAGTTATAACTATAGGGGTCTATTATGTCACTTTTCAAAGTCCAAGGTTTACTTGGTATATCTTTTAAAGTTGAGGACCAAAGTCATAAAAGTGCAAACTCCAAGGGCCTAATTGCAATTTTCCAAACCCTAGTGTCTAAAATGTAACATTTTGAAAAAGTGTAAACTCATATTTAAAACATTACCAGATATAACTTTAATTAACGCTTCACGTGCTTAATATTTCCAGATATTGATTAAAACGCTTAAAACCGATTATTATTGTATCACAATACTAGGGAGCTTCATATTAAGAGGTTTCATCTTGGTATTACGTTCTGACTGAGTTGTTGGGTTTACGATTTAAAGTGCCCTAGCTCCTCAAACGTTTACTGAATGACTTTTGAATTATGATGGCCCGAATAGTGATACAATAATTCCAAACTCTTCAATCAAACTCATAACTCTTAAAACTAAAGTTCTAGAGTACAATCTTCCTAAGACTCAACATATTTACTCAGGTTGCGTGACGTGGCTGTTTACTATCATTTTACTATATCAACATTCCCTGGTTAAGATTGTGATAAGGTCGTCAGCTTTCATTTTGGAATATTTATTACATCTACATATCAGGTGAGTTCATAGCCTCGCTTTTCAATCTCTTTAATGTTTTCAAAAACCCGCGAGGGGGATACATGCTTGTTACAAACTCTTTTGCATACTCGTTTATCTTATAACAATGTGATTACTTTTCAAAGACTTAATGAGTTCATAATCTCACATGCTTTATAAACCTGTGATATCTACTGTAAACCATGAATGCAAGTGTTCTCTAAACTATATGCTACCCTGATATATTATTGCCTAAATACATGAAAGTATCTCTTAGGGTAATAACTCCTAATATCTCTTTGGGTAGTATCTCCCAATATCTCTTTGGGTAATATCTCCCAATATCTCTTTGGGTAGTATCTCCCAATATCTCTTTGGGTAATATCTCCCAATATCTCTTTGGGTGTAGATCAAGTATCCCTTAGGGTAGAGGAATCCAGTATATCTCCTGGTAAAGGTTATCGAGTTCTATTGAGTTAAATATGTGATTAATAGTTAGGGCATTAATACTTTTTACTATAATAATTTTATCATTGCAAGTTATTACCACTTATGAGTGAATATACAACATAATGACTTATTTTAACCTTTTATTATAAAACCTATTATAGAATTTCACTCAACCTTTGTGTTGACCCCTTTATCATGTTTATTCAGGTTAAATGAGCAAACTTATAGCATGGAGTGACTTCTATGGGCACATGAAAGATGGCTAAAACTTGTTATCATTCACATTTTATGTTTCTAGATTTTGGGACTTGCCTTTGTAAAACTCTGATTTGAAATGAATGATAACATATCTTTTGAATAAACGTCTCTTTTGGGTCATTTTCTATGATTATGATTGTTGTATCCATGAAGTAATACCCCAGATTAGCTTCCTCTGCTATATTGTAAAAATGGGGGTGTTACACCTTAGGAATGTCACGATGGTTTATCGTCATGCTCACCTCATACACAATGAGGATCAAACATTATCCATTGATATTAGGATAGAAAACTCATCATAATTCATCGTCATTTCCTTCGCGACAATGTCTAAAAGGAAATATCTTCATCGAAAAAGTTTCGTCGGAAGACAACATTGCCGGCATCCTCAACAAACCACTCAAACGTGAACCTTTTTAAGTCTAGGTCTAGGAATGATGAAACAAATCTCATAAATGTGTCATTCTCATTTTAATAGTCTTGTTACTATTAAATAGATTCCGATAAATCTCGACAACTTAATCATATCATCCAAAATGTTTAAGCATTTTTAATTCCCGAAATGCAAATTAAAATGTCACTCATTGTTCATGTCTAAGTCATTTCACAAAAACCTTAATCACACCTCTATTATTATATAGATGGTTAATATCTTCCGTCCACATTTCCGCTACCACCTTTAAGACAACCTCGTTCCTCGTCGCGTGATTGTTCAATGAACATTCGCAATACTCGAGAAGAGCTACATAACTTCGTGGATGAAGTTCATCGTATGCTAACCGTCATCCGTCATGACATTGTCAAGCTCATCGCTTTCGTCTTTATTTTCCTTCATCTATTTCACAATTTATGTCTGGATGAGCACGAATTAAAAGGGAAGGGAAAACACACATGTTCACATATATCCTTTAACCAAATACTCTCAAGAACTCACATATGTGATTCTTATTCACTAGAAACCAAACGTAAACGAGTCTCCTTACAGACCAATCTCGAGTCACCCACCTAGTCATCTTCACAAGAAGATTCACCATGTAACCATTCCCTACAAGTGAATTTCGCAATAAAATGCGTCTCATCTTCATTTCCCCATACTTATAAGCATGTGTGCCTATGTTGTCAAAAGTCAAGCGAATTTCGTAATGAAATGCGTCACATCCTTATACCCCGACACTCATAATCATTTGTGCCTATGTTGTCAAAAGTCAAGTGAATTTCGTAATGAAATGCGTCTCACACTCATAAGCATTTGTGCCTATGTTGTCAAAACTCAAGTGAATTTTGTAATGAAATGCGTCCTATCATCCAATCATTTCCACTTTCTAGGAAGTGAAGAACACAAATTAGATATTCAATCTTCAAGTGTTGTTGAGTCATCACCCTATCGTGTCCTTCATTTTTCTTTCACCATAAAGAACTACTACCTCATCTCATATTTTCACCTTTGTTCGTCAACATTAACAACCAACAAAACACCCAACAAACCTATTGTCAACACCTTCTGTTGATAGAAAAAATGCCTAAAGACAATATTAATATTTTTCGATCTCTCTACGTTTTGATAATTACAAAATATAAAAACGGTTAATGAAAAATTAAATATAAACAAGTAATTAGTAGTAAATTTTCATTTCGAAAATTTAATCACTTAAAGGTATGAAAAAACAAATAACAAATGTTTAATGCATTTCATGATCAAGGGATTTTTTATTTAACCTCACATTTTTTATAAAAATATCACAAATATTTTTATATCTTTTACAAAAATATTTTTGGATTTAAAAGAATTTTTTTATTCAAATAAATATATTGAATTTAAATTTTCTACTCAAAACGGCTAGAAATGTTCTAGAAAACACCTTCCCTAGAAAAGACAAAAAAGGGAGCGTCTGGGTTGGGCGGCCCCCTTAATTTTAAGGGGACTGGAACCCTAATTAAGGGGACCGCCCAGACAAATTGTCAGACCAGTTTGCCTATAAATTCTGGACTATTCCCCACTGATTTTCTCACCTTTTGCACACACTTTCTTTTTGTTCTAAATCGGTTTATACTCTCCTTTCATTCCTTTGATCATTTAATCATAAAGCTTTGTTTCCAAGTGATCCAAGCTTAATTCCTCAGGTGCAAGAGAAGAATACTTCTTATCTTCACGTCAAGAAGTGTTATAGTTTAGTTGGTATCGTTGTGAAGTTGTGTTAGATCTTGTAAAGCATTTGTGTAGATTGTAAAGGTGTGTATTGTAGTTATTTATAATAGTTGGATTGTGGTGATCATTGTAAGTATAGTTAGATAGGGGTGATCTTTGTAAGTAGTGTTAGATTGGTGTGATCGTAGTAGTGTCAAGGCATAGTGAAGTTGTGAAGCGTAGTGAAGTTGTGAAGCAAAGTGAAGTAGTGAAGCGAAGAGAAGTCGTGAAGTGAAGCAAAGTTATGAGTTGTTGTAAAGTGGTATGATTAGCGTACAAGAGTTGTGATAGATTGGTTCTAGCTAGGATTAGAACTCGACATTTTGCTTTGTCTTGGAAATTGGTGTAAGCAAAGTTGTGTATAGTTTTCTCTGCCTAAAGGGAGTTTGTTGACATAGTGAAGAGAACTTTCGAGTTTGGTGCTCGGGGAGTGGAGTAGGGCGAAGATGTGCTTCGTTACCAAACCACTATTAATCCTTGTGTTGTGGTTTGATCTTTCTAACTCTTATCTCTTGTCTTTCATATTTACTTGTCATTTACTTACTTACTTGTATTGTACATATTGTGCATATATTGAGATCACACAAAGTCGAATCTAAATTTTTATAAACAAGCATAACATTAATTTAAAAAGCAGTAAACTATTTAACCCCCCTTCTAGTTTTCTACAAAAACTATCAAAAATGTGTCTTTTTTTGTTTTTAAACTTGTGTGTTTCGTACTAGTGGTCACCAGAATAGTCACAGGAATAGCAGTTTCAAGAGTTCACCGGAATAGCAGTTTCAAGACCTCATCGGAATAGCAGTTTTCTTTGTTCA
The DNA here is from genome assembly GCA_026074375.1 of Tanacetum coccineum. Lineage (NCBI taxonomy): Eukaryota > Viridiplantae > Streptophyta > Magnoliopsida > Asterales > Asteraceae > Tanacetum > Tanacetum coccineum. The sequence continues at coordinate 2,859 of BQNB010036913.1, read as the reverse complement.
CCGGAATAGCAGTTTTTCAAGGTCAACTGGAATAGCAGTTTTCCAAGGTCAACCAGAATAACAGTTTTCCAAGGTCAACAAGAATAGAAGTTTTCCAAGGTCAACCGGAATAGCAGTTTTCCAAGGTCAACCGGAATAGCAGTTTTCCTTTGAAAACCAAATTTGAAACTTCACTTGGACTAAAGTTAAAACACGCAAATTTGTTAACATAAATTATACGGTTTATTTCTTTGACTTATAAAATCCCATGAAACATTAACTTGTTTTCCCGGTTTTGTAAAGAATTGTAAAATCCCGTATAAGTTTCAAGACATAAAACAAACAAAAGACAACTCATAACAACACAATTACTTTCAATCACCGCTCGATCATAACGTAATTTTTTTCAAACATCGAATTTCAATGGAATCTTTGTATTTTAATTCTCAAGAGAGAAAGCTACATCAGCTAAAAAAATGCAAGACAATGCAAAGGAAAGTTGCATGGTATCTTTTCAACTTCTGCATTCACACCTCAAAGCTCTTTCAAACAACGAATCAAAAGGAACTTCCATCGGGGGAGGATTCGAACGGGCATTTGCAACACTCTTTGAGCAAGATGTTCAGACCTTCATAAGAACAATGTTCGTAAACTTGGATCAACTAGAAAAACATCTTTCCAAAGAAGAATTTCAAGAACATGAATCCTCTAGTGCATTTAGAGTACTTTTGCAACAATTTCAAACGTTCCTCTATTCACGATTCTCGTTCGATAATGATGAAGGTCTCATGATACGCAAGTACTTTATTGCATACACAAAGACCGATGTTCCATTATTCTATGATAAACTAGTCCAGCACATAGAATCTCTTCGGGAGTCAATTTAGGAAAGAGCAAAGCATAATCAAGAGTATGACAGAAGGATGAATGACAGCATGATGCAGTCAAAAGATGGAAAGGTTGATTCTAGTAAACCATTAGATGCTGGTTTGGTTGTTACGGAAAGCAATGAGACCGAATTAGAAAGGCATGTTTCAAGCAGCAGATCCGGGAAAGATACACATACTGAGGATGCAGATATTAACTCCGTGAATGACAAACAGCCAATGACTGAGGTACAACTGTTTGCTAAACATAATATACATGCTAATGAACAACAGCATTCTGAATCTATTTATGACACATATTTGTTGGAAAAGGTTGATAGAAATACCATTCCTAAATCAACAGATATGAGTCATAGGGGAGTAGAGATTGACCAGAATGCTGTAAAATGTCAAGTTTCATGTCCTTTACTTGATCCATCATTTGATAACATGACAACTGAATTTTTAAACCAATCTCTCGAGTCTAAAAATATTTCTCTCAAAAATACAGTTGCCCAACTTCAAAAAGATTTTTCAAGAATGGAAGGACATTGTGTTAACATGGAACTTAAATGTCAAAATCAAGCTTTAAAAGACGGGCAACATGGTCAAATCTTGAATGAAACAAGTATTAAAGCCAAGATTAAAAGGGAAATTGAGGTACTTGAAACAATAAATATCGAATTGGAACATAGTGTGGCTAAAATACTTGCAGAGAATGAGAAGTTGCATAAGGAAAATGAGCATTTGAAACAAACCTACAAGGATCTTTAAGATTCTATCAAAAAGACACGAGTTCAGATAAAAGACCGTAATGACTCACTGATTGCTCAAATAGATAGTAAGACTATTGAAAATGCTGATTTAAAGGCTCAGATTCAGGAAAAGGTTTTTGCGAATGTTGCATTGAAAAAAAAATTAAGAAATTTAAAAGGAAATAGCGTGGATACTAAGTTTTCAAAACCATCAATCTTGGGGAAACCGGTTTTACAACCACCCAAAAACCAATCAGTTGTTAAACAACCCAATGCATTTAAATCTGAACGACCTAATTTTTCAAAACCATGATTTGCCTCCCAAGTTGATGTGAATAACATTTTGTCAAAACCAGTCACTCCTCATTATTTGCCTACAGTTAAAGAATTTGTGCTTGTAAAACCTCATCATGTGATTGCACCTGGCTCATCTAGGAATAGTCATGAAGTATCGTATGGTTCAAATGATATGGCACATAATCACTATCTAGAGAAAGCTAAGAAAAAGACACAAGAATTAAATAGGAATTGAAAATCTAGTATGATGCATACTACTAGTCTACAAAACACTACTAATGATAGCAAACAAAAACCTAGGAGCAACAATCAAACATCTAGGAGTTTGCCTGTATCTAAGAGTAGTTGTGTAACGTCAAATAGTATGCCACTAGTAGATCACTATAGGAATTCTAGTTCCTTTTCAGACTCCAAACACTTTGTTTGTTCGACTTGTCAGAAATGTGTCTTTAATGCAAATCATGATGCCTGTTTAACAAAATTCCTAAAAGAGGTGAATTCTCGCGTTAAGGTTCAATCCCCTAAGACTAGAAACAGTAACAAACCCGTAGAACCAAAGATTCATACTCAGAAACCTGGTAAGCAGATTGTTACAGGACATAGGTTTTCTCCCAATAAGTCTTCTGCTGTGCATGAGAAACAAAAACTCTTAGATCTTGCCTTAGGTGGATACCGATGGGTATAATTTTTAACACTGTTAGTCTTAGGTGGGTTCCAACTAGAAAGACATTCACCTCTAGCATAACCAAGGTTGACAGAAAAACCCCACATGGTTCAAATGAAGATATTACTAACCTATATGATTGCGAACAAACACTTAATGTCAGTGCATGTACTCTTAACTTAAGTGCAGGTACATCTTTACTTAATGTCAGTGCATGTACTCTTAACTTAAGTGCAGGTACATCTTTCAATCCTATAAAAGAAACACTCAGAGTTTGTTTGCTGAAAAGAGTGATATA
>BQNB010036912.1:0-49800 GCA_026074375.1 Tanacetum coccineum | reverse complement strand
TGAATCCAAAAATTCATAAGGTTATCAAAAAGGAAGTTATCAAACTCCTTGATACCGGATTGATTTACCCTATCTCCGATAGTCCGTGGGTAAGCCCCGTTCATTGTGTGTCTAAGAAGGGTGGCATGACCGTAGTTGAAAACGAAGATAATGAGTTAATACCCACTAGGTTAGTTACAGGATGACGAGTTTGTATTGATTACCGAAAGATTAATGATGCCACTCGTAAAGACCATTTCCCGTTGCCTTTTATGGATCAAATGCTAGAACGTTTAGCGGGAAATGAATATTATTGCTTTTTGGATGGATTTTCCATATATTTTCAAATTCTAATTGACCCACAAGACCAAGAGAAGACCACCTTCACTTGCCCTTATGGGACGTATGCCTTTTGGTTTATGTAATGCTCCAGGCACGTTTCAAAGGTGCATGGTGGCCATTTTCCACGATACGATCGAGGAAACAATGAAGGTATTTATGGATGATTTCTTAGTCTTCAGGGATTCTTTCTCGTCTTGCCTCTCCCATTTAGATAAAATGCTAAAACGGTGCGAAGATACCAACTTAGTTCTAAATTGGGAGAAGTGTCATTTCATGGTTAAAGAGGGCATAGTCCTCGGCCATAAGATTTCAAAGTCCGGGATTGAGGTCGACCGAGCTAAAGTTGATGTTATAGCTAAACTCCCTCATCCGACTTCCGTTAAAGGTGTTCGAAGTTTTTTAGGTCACGCCGGGTTCTATCGTCGATTTATTCAAGATTTTTCTAAAATCGCCCGGCCGATGACCCATCTTTTAGAAAAAGAAACCCCGTTTGTTTTCTCAAAAGAATGTATTGAAGCGTTTAATATACTTAAAAAGAAGTTAACCGAAGCCCCAATTTTAGTTGCCCCCGATTGGGACCTACCATTTGAAATTATGTGCGACGCTAGTGATTATGCGGTAGGTGCAGTCTTGGGGCAACGTAAGACCAAACATTTTTAGCCTATACACTATGCAAGTAAGACCATGACGGATGCTCAAGCACATTACACGACTACGGAAAAAGAGTTATTAGCCGTGGTGTATGCTTTCGAGAAATTCCGGCCTTACTTAGTCTTATCAAAGACCATAGTGTATACGGACCACTCGGCTCTCAAGTATCTTCTTGCTAAGCAAGATGCTAAGCCGATATTGCTCCAGTGGATTCTTCTTCTCCAAGAATTCGATGTTATAATTCGTGATAAAAAAGGAGCGGAGAATCTTGCGGCTGACCACTTATCAAGACTAGAAAATCCCCATCAAAGTGATCTCGAGAAAAAAGAAATTACGGAAACATTTCCTCTCGAGACACTTGGTATGGTTGCCTTTCGTGGTGATGATAGTACCTCATGGTTTGCCGATTTTGCAAATTACCATGCGAGGAATTTTGTGATTAAAGGAATGTTGTCTTAACAAAAGAATAAGTTTTTCAAGGATGTTAAGCACTACTTTTGGGACGACCCCTATTTGTTTAAGATTTGTTCGGATCAAGTGATCCGGCGGTGTGTTTACGGCAAAGAAGCTATTGATATCCTCATCGCTTGCCATAATGGTCCCACCGGAGGACATCATGGTGCCAACTACACCACCAAGAAAGTTTTTGAATCAGGATTCTTTTGGCCTACCATTTACCGTGATGCCCATGACTTGGTCACACGCTGTGACGCTTATGAACATCAGGGAAAAATCTCGCAACGTGATGAAATGCCTCAAAATGCTATTCAAGTTTGCGAGATCTTTGACGTATGAGGTATCGATTTCATGGGCCCGTTCCCGTCTTCACGAGGGAACAAATATATACTCGTGGCCGTCGATTATTTGTCAAAATGGGATGAAGTGAAAGCGCTCTCCACCAACGACGCCCGAGTAGTAGTTAAGTTCTTAAAACAATTGTTTTCTAAATTTGGAACCCCACGGGCCATCATTAGTGATCGAGAGACGCATTTTTGTAACGACCAATTTTCTAAAGTTCTTCAAAAATATGGCGTTACACACAGGCTTTCGACCTCGTATCACCCACAAACCAGTGGCCAGGTGGAGGTTTCCAATAGAGGTTTAAAAAGGATTTTAGAAAGGACAGTAGGTGATCATCGGGCGAGATGGGCCGATAAACTTGATGACGCCTTGTGGGCTTTTCGTACCGCTTTCAAAATACCAATCGGTTATACTCCTTATAAGCGGGTATACAGAAAAGCTTGTCATCTTCCCATCGAGCTAGAGCACAAGGCCTATTGGGCCTCAAAACATTATAATTTTGACCTTAAGACCGCGGGTGATCACCGGAAAGTTCAAATGAATGAATTAAACGAACTTCGTGATCTAGCCTACGAGAATTCTTTGATCTACAAAGAAAAGACGAAGAAGATTCATGACTCCAAGATCAAAAACCGCGTCTTCAACGTTGGTGATCGAGTTCTTCTCTTCAATTCTCGATTAAAGATTTTCTCGGGAAAGATGTTCACCGTTGCTCAAGTTTTCCCTTATGGAACCATTGAGGTATCTTCAACTAATGGACCCAACTTCAAGGTGAACGGTCATAGACTTAAGCACTATTTTGGAGGGGACATACCACTGATGGTTGTCCTGGATCTCCAAACTTTCCCCATGGACCAATGAATTCGGGGTCGAGTCAGGCTCGTGAATCAGTTAACAAAAACAAGCGCTTGGCGGGTGGCAACCCATGTTTATCCCTAGTATTAGTAGTATAATGAATAAGTGTGTTGTGATGAGGCTCGCCTCTTTCTCGTGTTTCGTGTTTTGTGGTTTGTGATGTTTGTCCAGGATGTCTCAGATTTTGAAGACTCTCGTGCTCATGGTTTTGTCCATTCTTACACTCGAGCTTCATATCCCCAGCTTCATTTAGGGAATCTAATATCCAAATCTTATCGATTAACGTTTATCTTCAGCATAATTAATAAACGGCTTTAGATTTGCATAGAAACCCCCCTTTTATATCAAGATTATGCATTGAAATTGGTATGGGGGTATTAATCTCACATTAAGGACAATGTGTGGTTTTAGTATAGGGGGGAATCTATCAATTTGATTATACCTGTGATCGTTGTTCTCACGTAACCCATTTTTTCACCAAAAATATGTGATTTATGTGAAAATAGCAAAATTTAATTATTATTTTTTTGCATGATAAAGTGAAAAAAGTGAAAAATGTTGGAATTAAGTGATGAAATAAGTGTTGTGACACAAATAAAGGTGAAAACGAGAAATAAATTTTGATCCGACCGGTTTTATACCTTAGCTTTTTTCCTTAACATATTTAAATCGAGTTTGTTGCTAGTCTTATGTAGGCTTATCCATTATGCCGAACTCGATTTATTAGAATTAAGATTGTTTCCAGTCTGTGTGACTTGTTAAAGTGCCGATCTTAATTCGCTAGGCTAAGCATTCGCAAGTCTCTTTCTTAGAGATTTTAAATTACGAAGAACGAGAAATGATAGAGTCGAGTATAAGTCATGATATTAAGCGTGGAATAGTTGGTTTTCTTTAGAGCTTATAAGTATTAATTGTGGCTTTTTCTCCCATTAGTTTGTTTCACTTGTATATTAAAAATGTTTAATAAATAAGGTTGTCCGGTTTAACTTAATTTTTAGTAACTTTCTACTAACTTGGAAGATGATTCCAATAAAATAGGTACACATCGGGATTCAGAATTTGGCATACTATATATATCATATGAATAATTGATTTACTTACACCTTAAAGAGCCTTAGGGTATATGGCTTGAATGATTGAATCATGTTTAATAAATGATTTGTTTGTACCTTAAAGAGCCTTAGGGTATATGGTGCAAATTAAATCTCACTTGATTTATGTCTTAAAGAGCCTTAGGGTATATGACGTAAATCAAGTTAAATAAATAAGTAGCCTAATAAAAGCCAAATTTTAGTCACCTTGATGTGGACCTCATCGGTTTTCAAGGATAGGGGTAGAAGCTAATTTTTATCTTTAACCGTCCCGCTTTTTTTCGGATTTAATAAATATCGAAATAAGTCTTAAAGACCCTTCGGGTATAGGACAAAAATAAAATCTTGAGATACAAAAATAATTAGGAATAAGGGAGAAAAAGTAACACACAATTAGTATTTATGAGTAGTGTTAGTATCATGACTTGTATTTGACAATGATCTTGTTTTTAAGCTTAGTATCATGACTTGTGTTTGACAATGATCTTGTTATGAAGTGTTGAAGTATGGAAAGTTATGAAAAAAGCATAAAAAAATAAAAAAAAATATTGAAAATGGAAAAACAGGGCTTTTAAGAGATAATGTTTCTTTAATCCCTTAAGATGAATACTTAGCTACTTTTCGAGGTAATTAATCAAGGGGGATTAAGAGTCTTAGTTTTCTAAAAGTGTTATTTATAATATTACGTGAGAACACAACAATACCTTAGTATGGGGGAATTTGGTATGTGTTATTTTACACATACCATTTACTATGAAAAAAAGACCAAAAAGACCAAAATCATAGAAAAATGCATTGTATATGTGTGTTTTTGTGTTTATTGTTGTGCAGGTATTGAATATCAATAAAATGACAAAAACAAGGTTAAAACGGACAAAACCAGGCACGAGATTGAAAAGAGTATGAAAAGCCAGAGCCAGGGATGAAAATTCTATTTTTGGAGAACCTTAAACCCTCAAATAACAAATCCCTAAACCCATTTTACCCTAAACCTAAAGACATTTACAACACAAGTCCAAAAATCCTTTTCACCGTTTGTCCTTGCTAATTACACCGTTAGTCCTTTTTATAACGGGTGTTAAGTCCTAGTTATATTAAACCTAAACATAACCCAAGGCCCAAAATCACCAACCCGACCTTCCCTTTAGCCCAAGTCAACCGAATCGAAACCTGGTCAAATAATAAAAAAAGAAAAAGGGCGTCGAGAACAGTTTTTACTGTTCCCCCTTCGTTCCTAAAATTACCAGACCCCCTAACTCCTCAAATTCACCCCCACTTATTGTACTTACCCCTTCTAGATGGACAGACGTCATCCATGATGTCAAATGATTGCCACCTTGGCAATCCGTGCCCAATAATTGAAGAATGATGATGTGGCATCGAATCAAGGGTTGTGATTGATTTAAAGAAGCACAAGGCTAAATGGAGGGCTAGGATCAAGGCTGGTGAACTCTCTCACGCAACAAACACACATCAAGACCCCAAACCTCTCACTTCGGCTATAAATAGAGCCTTTGAGAGCTCATTTGGCATCTTATCTTTCCTGCATTTTTAGCTTTTAGAACTTGTATTTTTCATATTTTAGCTTATTGTAATTTCAACTTTTAAACTTTGTAACCTTATTTCAATATTAATAAAATTTCATAGTTTACTTTTTACTCCTTTTCTTACTGTTTTATAAGCTTAAATATGTTAGATCTTACTTAAACAACTCTTAATAAATTGTTGTCACTAGATAATCTTAGCTTATCAAAACTTATTAGGTTAAAAATTGCCTCAAGCACTCAAATCTCTCCCCAAATTATACCTTGGCTTAATTGGAAGGGAAGCCAGATTTGGAAGGGCTTCCATGACCTTACCAGCTTATCATTAGATAAGCTGAAGCTTTGTAGAGTAGCTCCGCAAGAAAATTAAGCCTTGTTTGTGCAAAGGCAACTGTAAGATCTCATTTTCCATTTAATAGCTTAATTTTCCACTTGAGCTTATTTATGCTTATTGTCTACTTATTGTTGTTTAGATTAGCTTAATATTGTTTATTATAATTGTTAGTTGCTTATTATGTTCAATTCTTAGTTTAAATCTTAGTTTACATGTATTTGATATAAAACAGTTGAAAAATCCAAAAATATTAGCATAATCTATTTTATTATTATTTCTGCTTATTTGATTGTTGAAAAGTGGTTAAAAGGTCTAGTATAAGCTTGTCACTATCTGGTATTGAGAATTTAAGCTTTAATTCTAAGAATTATAAGCTAAAAATAAGTTTAAGCAATTTAAAGGGGTGTTTGGCTCAAGGCAGCACTAACATGAGTTAGTGCTGTCAAGAGCCTTTTGGTTCTTTAGATTGATTTTAAACATCAGATTTAAGTTTATAAGACAAGGTTTTAAGGTTTTTGTTAGGTTAAATCAGCTTATAGCAAGTTTGTATGTTGATTGCTTGAATCTGAGGTCATAAGCTCAGATTCATAGCACTTTGAGCTTTGATATGTGTTTAGTCAAAATAGTTGGTGATTTACTCTTGTTTTGGTGTTTAAATGATGTTGAAATAGAGTCCTTAAGTTTGCATCAATTGGATTTGTGTTTTGGTGTCAATTGCATCAGCAAGCAAAACAACCTCTTAACCATTTTCAAGCTAAAAATTTAGTTAGTATAAGCTAGAGTTAGGTTTTGAAATTTAGTGCAAACTTTGTTCATAGGCCATTTTAGATAGGTTAGGGCTTATTTTGTTTTTAAAAGCTTATTTGCATATATGTTTTTAAGCTTGCATAAGTAGATTTAGCCTTTTGATAAAAATTGAAAAACCAAAAAAAAAAATAGTAATCAGTTAAAGTAGTTTTTTCACTCAGTCTTTTCATAGCTTAAATGGATACCAAAATGGTTTTCTATTGCTGATTTAAATAGTTTATAGTATAAGCTTTAAAGTGGTATAAGTCATTAAGCCATAAGGATCCATTTCCTTGCTTAAAACTAAGTTTAAAAGTGCCTTGTTGGCTATTTTGAAAACTGTCTTTACTCTTAGTGCTTATTGGCTTTTCTCAGTTCATGGCTTATTGGATTTGCTTAAATGTTGTTCAGTTTTGCTTATTAGGTTTGTTTTAAGGTGTTTTAGCTAAATAGGTTTTGGTTTGAGCTTATTCAAGCTTATTAGCTTTTTCAGTTAAGAATAAAAACTTAAAAACCTTTAAGACATAACTATGATTTTTAATTGCTTATTTTCTAGTTTTTTTTATCAAGTTTCAAAAAAAATATTTCTTTTACAAAAGTTGTTTAGAATAAGCTGTTTAACAATTTTGTGCAAAAAGTTTTGAGAAATAAAAAAAAATTGCAAAAAGGGAAGCCACAGGTTCGAACCTGTGACCTCCCCTTCACTCAACCAACGTATTTAACACACACACTCTTAACCAAACGTGCCCTTGGGTCTTTTCTGTCATCCTACTACACCATTAGGTATTTAAGCATCAATTCCAGTTTTAGCTTATTAGGTTTGTTAGCTTATTAACTGCTTATTTGTTCAGCTCTTTGCCAGTTTTTTATTTTTCTTAGATTCCACATAGTGCAAAGTATTCTCCATAATTTTTCTAGAATTTTTAAAATTAGTTTAGTATTTTTAATTAATTTTCTAGATTAAAATCGTTTTTAATTCATAATAAATAAAATAAAAACCAAAAAAATATAATTCTTTTTCTGAAAATTATTTTAAGTCATTTAGGATTTATAAAAAATAAAAAAAACATTTTTAGGGCTTAATTTTGATTTACTTGCTTAAATGTCGCGATTTTATAATTCCCGTTAACGTTTTTAGGATTATTCGTTAGTTACCTTATTTGATCTCGTGCTTTTACTTGTTAGTGCATTTTTATTTGTAGAAATAGGAATCCAAATCAAAACTTTGAGTTATTCAATTACGCGATCACAAACTTAACCTTGATTCTCAATTCGCACCTCGTCGGGATACGACTCGGGAAGATTTTGAATTTTACTTTGGATAAAAGTAATCTTCTAGAATCCTCACGGAATTCTTATCTTATACTATTATTGATAATTAGGTATTTTAGGTATATATTATATATCCTATTTTGCCCGGATCAGCCCCTCTAGTTATATGTTTTAAGAATTTACAATATATACCCCTTTGCATGAAACCATTTGCGAATTAAGTCCAAAAACCATAATATTGATATTTTTGATTTAGAAATCAATTTTGCAGGTTATAGCTGTTAGGAATATTGTAATAGATAGTTACTACTAGTAGGTATGTAGTTCCTACTGGTAGAGTAAAAGTTCCTGCTGGTAGGTATGTAGTTCCTACTGGTAAGGATAATGTTATAGTTAGTGCTGGCAGAACAAAAGTTATTCCTGCTGGTAGAACAATATTAGTCCTGGTAGTATTATGCTTACTCCGAGTTGATAGTATAGTTAGTTAGTGATAAGGATATGCATGAGATATCCTAGGAAGTGATAATACTTATCTCTTTAGCGAGTATTAGGTAAAAGGTTGTTAGGGTTTCATGAGTATTTAAGAAACCTACGGTCATAGATGATGCAGACGATCAAAAAACACTTTTATTGTTAATAGAGAAGATCCATAGAGGATCGTTGTTTGAGTAATTCTTCTTCTTTAACTCTGTGTTAAAATCCTGCGTAACTATAGTTTAATTTGGTTAGATTCTCTTTTAGAGTTGCTTGTATTACATAATACTCTTCAACCTTAACAGGCTAGAAGATCAATCAAGGGCAGGACCTAAAGTGGTATCAGAGCCTGGTTAGAGAGCCTCTGTTAAAGAAAGTTTACTATTCTCACTCATAAAACTTCACAATGACTTCACCAATTCCTTTACCAACATTCTCTATGCCATCACCATCACAAACATTCTCTTTCCCATCAACATCTGAACCTGTGTTCTCGGTGTCAACCTCTGAACCAGCATTTGAATCTCCAAACTCTCAAACCTCACAAAACACACAGTCTCAGCAGCAATTCCAACAATATCACACAACCACTGTCTCAAACAATAATGAAAAATTTCCTTACTTAAAGAAGGATGAATATTAGACGTGGGCCATGAAGATGGAGTACTGGATAATGAACAGTGATCACAACTTGTGGAACATTGTTCTAAATGGAAACAACAGGAAAAGACAGGAAGAGATCCAAAAGGAAATATTATGATACTTCCTCCTGTTTCTGTTGAGGAACACATTGGATTCAAGATAGACCAAAAGCAATAACAATAATGCTTTAGTCTCTTTCCTGAGGATCACATGGCTTGATTTTCATCCTCTAGATGATGCAAGGGACATCTAGTTGGCTGTCAAACCAGGATTGGAGTAAAGATGAGTCCAAGAAATATGCGGAAATCTATGCTGAAGCAGGAGTTTTCAGAATTTAGGGTATCTGAATCAGAGGGTCTGCATAAGGGCTATGACAGGTTTCAAAAGATATTGAGTCAACTTAATTTAGATGCCAGAGCAAGCCAGACAATTGAGATTTGTAACATGAGTTTCTCAGAGCACTCTATCCTTCTTGGTCACAGGTGCCATCACTCTTAAAACAAAGGGTGGTCTTTATTATCAAAGCTTGAGATCTGTACAACAAGCTTAGGACCCTTGAAATTGATGTGAAGGTGGCTCAAGTTATGATTCAAGAGGTACTTCTGCTCCTACCCATTCAGCCTTTATTAGTGCTGCTAGCACTAATTCAAAGATGTCATATGTTGATTCACAAAATCAATTACCTTCAATCACTTTTACCACTGCTTCATCAAGTGCTGATACTTCTAGCAATGCGATTGAAAGTGTTCTCCATTCCTTTGTTGCTGAAAGTGATCCACTACAGCATATCACTTATGAGGATTTTGATCAGATTGGAAAATTAGATTTGGAGGAATTAGACATCAAATGGAAAATGGCAATGATCTCTGTTAGAATTAATAGATTTGAAAAGAAAGATGAAGTTTAATAACAGGGATGCTGCCAGGTTTGACAAAAAGAAGGTCAAATGCTATAAGTGTTCAGAGTTGGGTCACTTTGCTACAGAATGTACAGGGAAGCAGTTGGATTCTAAAGCAAGGTACACTGCAACCAAACTTAAGGAGCTGATAAGTTTGAAGAACCAAGGCTTGTTTGTCCCTGTATGATTGCTGAGATGATGACGATGATGATGCTGGTGATGCTTCTAGTGATGTTTTTGATGCTGCTGCTGAATTTGCTTTTATGGGTTTATCTTCTCAGGTACATACTTGCCCTTTTGGTTGTGAACATAAATATGCAGAACTTAAAAAGGATTTTGATAATTTAGAAGTTCAATATAAAGATTGTTATATCCAGGTTCAAGCATATAAAAATACTTTACAAACCTTAGAACAACAGAAGGCATGGTACCAAAGCAATCAGCTAGCATTAGAAGAAAGAATTAGAATATTAACTGCTGATTTAGAAAACACTACAAACATGTTAAAATATACTGAAAAACTGAATGATCAGGTTAAACTTGAGAAAATGAATGATCAGGTTAAACTTGAGGAGTCTAAGGCAAAGTTTGACAAATGGAAGGAGTCTTCCAAAAACCTGGTCAAACTGATGAATAGCTCCATGTCCTCTAGATCAAAATTTGGTTTAGGATATGGAGAAACTTTTGGACCAGATGAGGTGTTTGATCCTTCTGCCCCTAGTATCTTTGACACCACACCTGAGGATGTAGAAGGGAAACCTCTCTATGACAGGTTTGTCAAAGCTGTTGGAATGCATGTTGTTCCTTCACCTATAACAGGAACATTCATGCCTCCTTCCAACAAGCCTGACCTTGATGATACACAGGTTACCTATGGTTCAAAGTCCAATGATTATTTTGAAACTAACTCTGTATCTAATGACTTTGTCTCTAGTGATAACAGTGACAAGTCCTCAGACTCAGAGACCACTGGCTTTGCATCCTGTGTTTCAAGTGTCAAGTCCTCAAGCTCCAAGACCAATGAACACTTAGCCTCTGCCTCTAGTTCAGTTGATTTCAAGACAGTGTCAAAGACTGCTGACCAAAAACCAAGTTCCACCATTGCTGATCCTAGTTTTTCTTTTAAGGAGAATGTAAAAACTCCCAGGAATAAATGTAATAAGAGTGGAATAAACTATAGGAGTCATTGTAAAAACAATTCTTTTGGTTCTAAGACATGCTTTGTTTGTGGTAGTAAATTTCATTTGATTAAAGATTGTGATTTTTATGAGCAACAGTTGGAACTGTATAATAAACCTAAGTGGCATAATGTAACAAAGATTCCCTCATTTGTTCCTAGAGCAGCATATGTTCCTGCTGGTAGTAGGAATCCACCAGCATATGTTTCTGCTGGTAGTGCTTTTCTTGCTGGTATTAGGAATAGACCAGCATCTGTTTCTGCTGGTAGGCCATTTTCTGCTGGTTGGAGAAATCATGCTGCTAGACCCATGACCAGCCCAACAAGCCATTATTTTCAACATTTTAGAAGGCCTGGCTGTTATAACCAACTATACATGGATAAGGGAAGATGGGGAACTGCTGTTAAGACCTCAGCAGGTTGTTCTTGGAAAGTTAAAAGACCATACATGCAGGGGGGATCCAAGAACAATGGTGGATCTCATCAATCTACATGGTTTAACTCTTAAATGATCCACAAGGCAGGTCCAAGTCAGTAATGACTTGGGTCTCCCATGTATTCTAATGTTGTTGTTGTATTGTTTAATTTACAGGACAATCCTCATAAGAATAAAGATTTAGGAATAGTAGATAGTGGTTGTTCAAGAAGCATGACAGGTAATAAGGAGAAATTGGATGACTTTGTGAAGATTATAGGAGGTACTGTAACTTTTGGAGGTGGAGATGGCAAAATCACTGGAAAAGGCACTATAAGGACTTCCAAACTGAATTTTGAAAATGTTTATTATGTGGAAGAGCTTCAAAACTTTAATTTGTTCTCTGTATCACAAATTTGTGATAAAAAGAACAAAGTCCTTTTCACTGATAAAGAGTGCCTTGTTCTCACAAAGGAATTCCAACTACCTGAGAATAGTCAGGTGGTTCTTAGAGTTCCAAGAAGGCACAATCTCTACAGCTTCAATTTGACTGAAATCCAACCTGAAAGAGATATCAACTGTTTGCTGGCAAAAGCATCCTCTGATGAGTCTACAAAATGGCATAGAAGGATGGCTCATGTTGCTCATTGACTTCAAAATATGAACAATAGCTGGCAAAGCATGGATTAGTCCAATGTGCTATACCCTACACAAACTCTTACACATTAGCACGAACTGTGTATGCCTGCAACAAGGAAAGCAACACAAAGGCTCTTACGAAGGCCATCAACTGCTGTGACAACCATTTCTGCTCCTACCTCTCCAGATAACTTCACAAGGACCGTATTTGGTCCCTACTTACCATCAGAAGCATTGATCACAAACAACGCCCTTGTGGTTATAGATGACTATTAGCAAGATGGGTGTGGGGGGGGGTGTTTACCTTGGGTTTCTTTTTTGGGACAAAGATGAAACATATGGGTATCTCTATTAAGAACTTTTTATTTACTTTATGAAAACCAATTAACTAAAAAAGGTTAAATCCAATAAAAGTTGATGCCAGATGGACAAGAGTTTAAAATTTAAATTACTTAAACTCTAAAGGTCAAAAGGGGATTAGCCATGGATTCATAGTAATGCAGAACCCCACAACAAAGATGGGGGTTTGCTGAAAGACAAATATAGAAACCCTCATAAGTGCAGCAAGAACAATGATTTGCTACTCAATAGTTACCTTACCAATTTTCGACAGAAGCAGTTAGTACTGCTTGTTATGTTTTGAACAGGGTTCTAGTGACTAAACCTCATAACAAGACACCTTATGAACTAGTGTCTGGGAAAGTTCCCAACATCAGTCATCTTAAACCTTTTGGGTGTCTTGAGTGACTATACTTTAACACCAATGACCACTTAGGAAAAGTTAAAGGAAAGGCTGATGAAGTTTTTTATTGTTGGGTATGCAGCTCAATAGTAATGGCTTATAAGGTCTACAATTTAACCGCAAAAAGATAGAAGAATACACTTAATCAGAGATATTCTTTAAGATAACACCTAATGTTCAGGGTTTAGGTCATGACGTGGAATTTTGACCTGACTATATGACTTGATTCTTTAGGTTATACTCGTTTCAAAACTAAACAACCTGCAGGGACCCAAGATACTAACATACATGCAGGTACACAAGAAGATTCAGATCGCGAGTGTTCAGAACAAAGTTATTTTGTTCCTTCTTTTCCTTCAACCATTTTAAGGTCCTAAGAGATCAAACAGGCTTCTGAAACTGGTGTGGATGAGCCGTTCAGATATTGAGAGGAACTTGCCTAGGCTTCAAATAACAAGCATATGAAGGCCAATGTTACTCGTTGTGAGAAGCATCTGATTCAAGCTAGATCTGCCGCCAGTAGGAATAATAGTTCCTGCTGGTAAGATTGATTCAGCATGCTGGTTGTTTCTTATGGTCCTACAGAAACTTCTACACCTTTTTTACAACCTGTTCATTACTAGATGCAACATCCCTTCCCCTTCCCTGGTCTACTCATTTGTCCAAGTGAACATTCTACAAGAATATCTTCATCCTCTCTTATTCCACTGCTTATTCGTGAAGCTATTACAGCACTTATTTGAACTTATCTCTCGGTCCTTATTCGAGCTTATTCGCGGATCCTTAAAATTATCTGATGTAGTAATTCAGTCGCTTTTTCGTGTGCTTATACTGATTTTTAGCTTATTTTCTTGAGCTTAATTTGAGTCAAAACTGCTTATTTTTGGTCAAAAAGTCAAACTGCTTAAAAATGTGCTTATTCAGTTTTTAGAGCTTATTTTGTGCTTATTTGCTAATCTCGGTTTTATCAAGATTGATTGCTTACGGTTTTATCGTAAGAATCTTGGCAAATTCAGTATGAAATTTGCTTATTTGGGCTTATTTTTGAAACTCAGCAGATTTGTATTTTCAAATTCAGTAAAAGTTGTTATAAAACCAAATTCAGTAATAAGTTTGTTACTAATAACAAATTGTGTTGAATTTTGGTCAACTTTCAAATTCAGTAATAAGTTTGGTCAACTGTCAAAGAGATAAGTTTGATCTCAGTTCTTTGTGATTGTGTATAATCAGTTAGTTCACAAGATCTTCAAAGATCTTTAACTCAAAAGAATCATCACTGATCTTTAACCAATCTCAAAACCAAACTCGGACTTAAACTCGGAATCTCAATCAAGAAACTCAAACTCGGATCAAAAACCAAACTCGGAACAAAGAAAAATAACATCAAGAGTGATTGTTCAAGATCTTAGATTTTTTTAGTATCTTCATAGATCCAAAAACACAAACTCGGAATCAAAATCAAGATCTCAGATTTTCTTCTTGCTTTGTCATATGTTCATTGACCTTTAAAGATCAATAACAAGTAAGAAATCATCCTTACTGATCTTGTACCAAACTCGGTATCACAAACTCAGTCGTATCATTTCAGAAAACCACACAAAGTCAAGAACAATCTCAAACTTGTTTTGTTCCCTCTCAAGATTCGGTCAACCATATCATTTCAGAAAACCATAATCAAAGGTCTCAGATTTATTTTCTTCATAGACCTTTTGAATCACAAGAACGAAAAATGAAAATATCAATAGATCTCAGTATGGTTTTTGTTTCTTGTATCTCTTTTGAGATTTAAAAGATCTATAAAGACCTTCACAAATCAAGAAACCTACAACATCATAGATCTTCAATCAAACAAACCGTTCCATCATAGATATTTTTTTTTTTGAAGTCTTGCTTCATCTTTTAAATATTCGAAATATCAAAAGAAAAAAGATAAGAACAAAAAAAGGGTTCATATCTCATCTTCTATTTCGATTCACAAATTCATCAAAAACGAAAAACATCATAAGAAACATACCTGTGACTTCAAACGAATTGTACTTGTCTTGATTTAAAAGAATTGTTCTTCGAGTGTATATCAAGAAAGTTCTTTGGTTTGTGTTCCGTCATTTCAGAAGAGAAGAAATCAAAAGTGTTGTGAGATTTTTTTGTTTGTGGTAATTATATAAGTGAAAAGATTAAGGCATGTCTTTTTGGATTGTGTGATCAGGAAGATAAAAAGAGAAGGTGTTTGTTTTTTGTTGTTGATAAGATAAAGAAAATCACAAGTGGGTTATGGTATTGAAAAAGACGAGTGATATTTCTTTTAGAGAGATGGAACTGAATTTGTGTATTTGTGGTTATTAGGATAAAAAGAGAGAGGAGTGCGTTTGAGACTAGGTTTAGGGTTTGAGAGTGTTTGTGAAAGTGTGCTATAACAATAATTGTTGGACCTACATTCTTTGTATCTACCGAAAACATAAAAAAGAAAAATTGGGCTTAAATATTTTTTGTGTGTTCTGAATTTTTTGAAGAAAAAGGGTGGGGCTATACGCTAGCTCATTGAGTTTAGTGACTAAAGTGGGTCTTGGGCGAGGAATTTGAGTCTGCGAGGATTCACTATTGGTGAGTGCGATCGATCGAAAATGATGATCTTTACTCTATAGTTATCTGCAGTATATATTAACGAACGTGTGTGGCACGTTATAGAGTAGTCAGTATGGATTACGTAGCGGGTTAATATACAATAGAGCAACCTCAGTCCCTAGTTATAGGTCCCGGTTTTTGATATTTATGGTCAAGTACAATTTCCATAGCAAAAAGATTTTTTTTTTTGAGTTCGTTGTGCTAAATATGAAAATGAGATCAAATGAGGAATATGTTTCAAATTACTTCAAAAGAATACAAACATTTTCAAACAAACACAACGTGTCAAAGAGAAAAATATCTTAATGATATTAATCAGTATAGAAGATCAAAATCAAAGATCTGAAAACGTATGTTTGCAAAATGGGCAGGCTCAACTGACACACTTGGTTTGCTTACAAATGAACAAAAAGATTTTCGTATAACTTACATCAAGTGGTGTGGAGGCAATAACGGTTTCTTGTGTTCATTCACTAGCTATGCTAAAATTCCTACGTGTATCGTGCTTCTTACTTTGTGATATAAAAGAACAACTACATGTTTGATTCTGAGTAAAGCTCATGAGAAAATGCAAGAAAAGTCAATAAAAATGAATGTTTCAAAAAGAAGAAAAAATTCAAGAGTTCAAGATTCAACAATCGATATTACGAAACAGTTGAACCAACATTATACAGAGTTTTGTTCCACAAAAACATTCCCTTTCGAGCTTCTGTTAAGCAAACATGTTATTCACGCTTATTCTATTCCCTTGTTAAATTCTGGAAACAAAAATCCATGTCAGTGAGTTACCTTTGATCAACGAATTACTCAATAATAAAAGTTGTGGATTTGAAAAGCCTTGTCACTGTTAATAAACCAGAACGTAAAGAGAAAGCATTTTTTACACTCATAGGCAAGAGATAAGAACGAAAATTGATTTTGTCGAAAAAAAGTCAAACCACTTCTTATGACATTACAGTTGTACTTTGGATGAACCTTTCCAGAAACGATTTCAAAGGGAAATAAAAGAAATGAAAGATGCCGTTGACAAAATACTGTCTATTCTTGATATATTGAGAATCAAAATAGAATTGTTGAAAAATCAACTTTTGGAAGCCCTTAAACTTAAGATTATCAAGAATCTTGTCATAACTTCTTGTGTGGAAGAGAAGGAATAAGAATTTACATATGAAATTAAAAGAATTTCAAAGAAGTCCAAAAGATTTTTAAATGAGAGTAAAACAGGTTGATACGGCATGTAAGATCATTGAAAGTCCAAACATGAATTGGTCAAAAGAATTTGAATTGGAAAAAAGATTGATGCAAAATCCTGAGCAAAGGTATTGCTTTTGAATCGCACTTCAACACAAGGCACGAGAAAATAATTCTTTGAAAAACATGCAAAAAGAAAATGAGAATTTAATGGCATCATACCAACTCGAAAATGCACCATTTAAACAGCCATTATATAGATTTGTTAGAGTCGTTCCAGGCAAAAGTTGAGACACATCAATGTGATGAATCCAAATTAAGGACGATTTTGATTAGCAGTGAAAACGAGAAACATAGAGTTGAATATCGTGTGGCGTCTTTAATTAAGGAGAATGAAAATTGAAGTGACTTACAAAAACTTGTTTATTAGCACTCACAAAGTCCCGCGGACCTCAAAAAGAAAACAGTTGATATTTCCGAATAAAATACATGGAATCGTGGGAGAATTTGTGATAATGCCAAATGTGAGTTTCTAACAAAGTTTGTCGAGCTTGAAAATGTTTTAACTCAACAAACAAAAGATTTTAATGACGTCAAGCTTGAATTGTCGAACAGAACAGCTAAATTTGAAGCGTATTTTGAAAAACTTGAAAAAACGAAATTGTTTCTATGAACAAAATAGCTCGTTAAGGTTGATAATCTAAGATCTGAAAAGATCAATTTTTGAAAGAAATTAATCTTTTGAGACTCAATTGAAATCTATAAAAGGAAAGTCTGTTTGCCAAAATTGTGTTGGAGAAAGGTTAACACGGGTGAATCTACAAAACCTGTTGCTAAATTTGATTCTTTATCAGCAAAAATGGAACTCAATGGTTCAAATTCTTTCAAAAGCTAAAGAAATTTTTTTGGAAAAAGGTAACACGGGTAATCTTCAAGAACCGTTTTCCACGAAGGGTTTTCACAGTTTCAAACCTATTCTTTACAGAAAAGATAGTAAGTTTTCTAAGAAATCTCAACGTTTGGAATATTTTTCTCCTCAAAGGGTTTTGAAGACAAGACTCACATGCAAAGAATCAATTTCTTTGAAACATCACGACTCGTGTTTTACACCGTAAAACAAGTGTGAGCAAATTAAGGAATCTCAAACTTTTGGAGCATCTACTTTTTAAAAGAGTTTTACACCGGTAAAACAAGTCTGGAGACCAAAGCAAAGTCATTCGAAATCTTTCAAATATTCCAAATCAAAAATGCTTTCGATGCAAAACAAGAATAACTTTGCTTCAACCATCAACAAGAAAGTAAGATTTTCAAACAAAACAAAATTTTAGAATGTTTCATCAAATGACACTAACAAATGGAAATCTTCTTCGTCACAAGTATTTTAAAAACTACACAAGAAACCCGAGTTTCAAAAATCAATGCGTATCAAGATAATTTTAAACATATCCGTTGATTTTACGAGAGCTTAGATTTTCTCCAAATAAACACCGATTTCAAGCCCTCGATGGAACTCAACATCTTTACATCGCTTGACACAACTTTTTAATTTGTTTTTCAAAATTGGTAAACCCGTTTACACTGTCTAAATGGGTTCCAAAGATGTATGTCTATAATTCGATGTCAATGTTTGTAATCAATATCAAATTGCAACCCTGTATGTCACCCTAAAAGATCTTCAAGCCTGTTAAGGTTGTAATACACTTATTAATCACAACACTCTAAAGAGAGACTCTAACAAATGAAACTATAGTTTACCGGAATATAAACAACAGAGTTAAAGAATTACTAAAAACAATGATCCTCTATCGATCTTTACTATTGATAATAAACGTGTTTTTCTAATGAATTCAATCAGCCCCCTTCATCCAAGGCCGTAGGTTTCTTAAATACCCATGAAACCCTAACTACTTGTTTCCTTAAGACTCGCTAAAAGCTAAAGTGATAAGTGTTATCACTTCCTAGGATATCTCATGCATATCCTATCACTAACTAACTATACTATCAACTCGTAGTAAGCATAATACTACCAGACTAATATTGGTTCTACCATCCGGCATAACTTTGTCCTGCCATTACTAACTATAACATTATCCTTACCATTAGGAACGACAACCTACCAGCAGAACTTTTCACTACTACTAGTAGGAACTACATACCTACTAGTATAACAGCTATTACAAAATTCCTAACAATCCCCCCTAAACATGAAGTTGACACAATAAACTTCAAGTTTCCTAGATAAGTCTTTCCGTTGAAAACACCACGGAGGAACACAATCATCATGAAAGTCGACCTCCAAAAGCAACCTTCATAAACTTTGAATCAGCAACAAGAAAATCAGCATCGAATCGTGGACTGCAACAAGACCACCACAGCTACATGAATGGGTTTGATGAGCCTTTACCAAGTAGCCATTCACTCTTGGGCTAGTCACCATTGCACCCCAAAAAGTCAAATCCATGAGACTGATACATTTTTAACTCTTTTAGTACATGAAACATTGCGAGTTGAGATCCCTAATGATTTTGGCAAACCCATCACAGCCATGCAACGATTGATTTAGTCTTTACAAAGCCGTACCCTCTTGTACTAGCCACTTTCAAACAAGAATATGGCAAGAGGAAAACCATCCAGTTTTTGTAACCTGGCAACCATCAACGGATATTTATAAGCCTTTACCACATAGCCGTTGCTTGTGGTCTAACAATCCTTGGGACCCATAAAGGTTACTCCCAATGGTGATTACAAACCATCTCAACACATGGTACTTGAAACAATCAGTCACTTTGAGGGACTCTATGCATTTAAGCAAATCATTAAAGCTTATAACAAATTTCATTTGGTCATAACCTGGGAATTGCAACCATGACCTCTAATTGATATCTAGCCTGATGGCCTGGTATTGAGAAACAAAATGCAAATTAATTCTAGCCATAAGGGGAAGGCCTGGCAATTGAGAGCATAGAGTGTGCCACCAAAAATATTTTCCTTTAAAGATGTGTGTCAAAAAACCATTTATCAAATTAGATCACTGAAATAACAAAGATGAGCCTAAAACCAAGTTGCTCAATCTCAGTTTAAAAACCAAGTGATCCATCCCAAAAGAGTATACAAAAACAAGATTTTCCAATTAAGCAAAAAAAACCATTTACTAACAAGCTTCACAAGAATATAATGAAAACCAAAAGACTAAACTATAACACTAACAAAAGATAGAGTATATCCAAGAGAGTGACAAGATACCAGTATCATGTAGAAGGAATACTAGCAGCAACCTAATTCTTGATGAACTGAATCAGCTGCTCAACATAAGTCATATCATTCCCAATCCCATCAATTTCAACCTCCAATTTATGCTTCAACATCTTCTTCATGAGTTGAGCTGAAAGAGGATAAGTGAGTGTCTGCAACATATACAGTATCTTCCAGAAATTGTACTCCAACACAAAAACACCTGAAAATGGAAATAACCTCCAACTCCTGATAACCCCTGTGTTTGTTGATCTCCCAACTCCACACCGATACCACCTTCATGAGATTCAAACAAACTAGTAGATCAACCCATAGGAATCATAACCAGAACCAGCTAAAGGATGCTCTTCATAGTACTGAACTACCATTCCATAGAGCTTAAACAAATCTTTCCTATCAACCAAATGAAGAATTTCCTTGAGATGAGTAAAGTACTTGGAAGACTTATCCATGAAGTACAAAGCATTGACATCTCCCAGTCTAGTAGGTACCACCTCCCAAGCAGCAAATGCAGGCCAAAAAATAGGAGGGTCACTCATCAGAATTAGAGTATGCAAATCATCAGAAAGAACTCTAATGAAGGACCTATCCATCATGCAGACAAATCCAACTCATAGTGAGTACTTCTCTGGTTATCCAAGAGACTTCTCTGTACCGTATTAGGAATGGGGAGTTCTTGGCTCAGCAGATGAGAACAGTAGGTTGTGATGAAAAATTCAAATAGGGTTGTTGCGAGTACAGTAGGTGGAGACTTCAGCAGATGGTTGTTTTGATTCATCAGGACCGAAGACTTTGGAGCTTCATTTGGTTTTAGACTTTCTTTGAACTAGCTTGTTCTAAATCTGCACAGGTCTTTTAAAAGAGACTTCGGATTTTTGAGATTGTTAATTCTGCAACATCTGTTCGATTAGTCAACATAGTTTTTGATTATCAACAAAAATGAACTTCACATGCCTTCATGGTCCATCTTAGTATAAATGATGGAGCTTTTGATTTCTTCACAAGAGTTTCTCTATAAGCCCTTTTGTTGTGCATAGGTCATAGCTTAATTCTTCTAGTCCTGAAACCTCTGTGCATCAAAATCTCTTCTCTTTTACAATCAGATCTACCATTATTTCAGCAAAGTTACTTTATTGACATCAGAGTACCCAAAGAGATCCACGTAAGTTCCTTGAGTTGGCATGAACTGACCCATTTCTTGTCAGTCCAATCAGAATCTTTATAGTATTTGCTGAATTCAGTACATCCTTTTGTCTTTTCCTCTCACTCGCATCTCTCTCTCCTTTCCAACTCATCCTAGCTCTCTGTGTATAGCAGTTCTCCATAGCACTTCTTCACCTACCTGCTTCTCTCTTTGCCTAAAATGTTCTTTCTGACTGGAGGGTCTTTCTTCACAAAGGAGATTTACCCTTGTTGGAAGGATCAGCAGAAGGACCAGTAGTAGCACCAGCAGGAACATCAGAACCACCAGCAAACCATTAGCAAGGATAGAGGAACTATGCGGAATATCAGCTATCATGAGACCACCAGTAAGAAAACATCTAAAGCACAGCACTGTACATCTGCCTTAGCCAGCCTATGATAAGAGGATCCACATCTTGCTCAACATCCTCTTCCTTGTCAGAATCAGTCATCACAAACTTCCTTTTTCTACCTTTGAGTTTATCCTCCAACAATTTTACTTTAACCAGCTTCTACAACCTCTTGAAGTAGTCAGCTTAGGTGCTATAAGTTCATATTCTTGAGTATTTCACTTCTGCACAAGAGTGGAACCCTAAAGATAAAGACAAAGTTGTTAGTTTATCAAGGTCCTCAGCACTCTCTAGGGTGTAACCTTCAGTGGAGCTTGAGGGACCTAAGGTGAGGTATGAACAAAGGAACCTCTCATGTTTTGCATCTTCCACATTTTGGAATGTGAATATTTAAGGAGCGACGCATGAGGTCTGAGAAGATGCAATGTTAGAGCGGGTCTGAAGAGGGACCCTGCTCATTCACTGAGTTTTCTAGACAGAAGTAGTTGTTGGTCTGGTTAGTGTGGTATATCATGATCATGAAGTGATCAGGTTTAGTGATCGTCGCAGGACCCTCTGAGGGTAGATATGGTGCAAGCTTCCCCTGAACTTATCACCTGCATAGTAGCATTGATCCAGGGGAAGCATAGTAATCCAAAAGTTGCATTGTGGTCCACCATGAAAATCAACCTCAGGTTAGCAAACATTTGCTTGTCAGGTTTAAAGCATGATATTGTTGGGTATTCCAATGATTTAATTTCCAAAATCATTTGAAGAAACCTAGGAAACATCAAAAACTTTTTATGATTGTTGATGTTGTTAACCATCCCTTTGAAAATATAGCTTGACCAATTATACCTCCTCCCCTTAGTCAAACAAATAAGAGCAATAGCCACTGGGCTTCCAAATTGATCCCTCTACCTGATTTGGTAACCTGATACAATGCAAGATATGTGAACTAAGAACCTCCATTGAGAGTAAAATTTGTTTTTGTGGAAGTCAGCTTGCCTTCATTTTGTATCAAGATTTGTCCATACCTAGTATATGCCAGCCTATGGATAAGTCCTCACACCACCATCATCATCTAATTGAAGTTGGCTCCTAACTAAGGATTCAGTGATAGTATAGGGAGTCCTATCAATGGTGGCTAGTATAGCTGGAAGGCCTTCCTCAGAAGCTCTGAGAGAGGCCGTGGACCAGAACTGTTTGACCAACGAGTCATAGATGATGGGGTCATGGGTAATAGCATACCTTATGTGCGAACCCCGCAAAAATCAAGAACTTGGTGAAAATCTGACCACTGTGCCTTTTGGTTCTCCAAGTAAACCCACCTTGATGTGCTCATCATGAACTTAAGTTGCTGGCCATTGATTTTTGATGGATTACAAACGAATGTGGTTGAGTGTTATTGCTAGTGTAAGATATGCAAGGTAAGTTACTACTGGTTGTAGAAGGAAATCGAGTTTTTCAGAGAGTAGATGTTAGTGCGTAAAAAAGCGGTTAAAAAATTAGGGTTTGATCTAAAAAGTAACTGTAAAAATGAGAGTAAAGAGTAAATATCCCTTTAAATAGGTGACCCTTTGATGAATTAAATGCCCAATTGCTCAACTTAAATCTTAGAATTAAAGTAAAAGTCCAATATAAGACACCCGACACAAAGAAAAGTCAACCCTAAAGAAAACTAACAAGACCAGTAGGATTTTTTCTACTAGTAGAACAAATAAAGCTACCATTAGGAACTCATACAACACTAGAAAAGAACACTAACCAACCAAAAAGAGTACTTTAACATTCAATATAAGGCACACATTCTCCATGCAATTCACTACTCATGAATCATGTCATCTGCAAAGGTTAGACCAAAACAAACACAAAACATAACAATGAAAAAGGTATAATTTAGCTACCAAGATCAACTAAAAACTATCAGTAAGAAAAGAAATGAAACTCCCAGAATAAAAATAGTGAAAACTAAGTGGTCAAACAGTAAAAGCAAAACCTATTACTTAGAAAATTTTTACAAAAGCAGTCCACCCCTTAACTCAAATCCTCCCCATACATGCATCTATGGATTAGCAAAAAAATCCCAATGTGAACCACTAGATGATTGAACCTAGGTCACATCAAATCCTTGGTTAACAAATCAGCCACATTTTTTTTTCACTTGTTGAATCTAAGCACCGTGACCAAACAGTTAGCAGCACAACTATTCTACTTAGATGGAAGAAGTAGCCACAATGGTTTGCTTTTTGCACAGCCATGAAATCAACCTTCAACCAGAAGTTGACAACCACCAGTTGTGATTTCTATCACCATGAGAACCACAAAGTCACTGTCACTATAGCTTCCAACCAACGGGGGAATCTTCTGGGTAACCAATATAGCCTAGTTTTGGTTGGCCTGTAAGATACTTAAGACGATCATCCTGTGACTGCATTCAAATTGGAAAGTCAAAGGTGTAACCTGGAGTGTCAGAACAAGCACTCCACTGCAAATTGAATATTAGAGCCTTGAAACTGTCAAATACTTGAGGGAAACCTTTCATGATCTTAGTAATATGAACATTTAATAGCATCAACATGTTCATCTTGATTTTGGCTATTAAATGCTTCAAAGGGTGTTGGTGCAGGTCCATCACACTCCTCCATAGTCAAATTTCTTAAGCCTGTCCTGTGACATCTTGTCATGGCTGATAAAGACCCTTCAGGCTTCTGCTTCACTTGTAAGCCAAAAAAAATGTTAACTCACCCATAGCTCCATCTCCAAATTCTCTTCATCAAGACCTCAAATCCATCACACCTGGCCTTGTTTGTAACCTAAAATACTTCACCACTTAGACCTAACAGTATGATAACCCTGAAATCTTCTTAATAAAAGAGTTTTGTCTATTGCCTCTTCTGTAATTATGCTTTAACAGAAAAGTAAGAACAATCTTTGCATACCAGGCCTTGGTGCTTGATGAAGACCATACAAAGCTTTCACAACTCTGTAAACATAGCTTAGCGAAATAGATCTTCAAATCCTTAGTTTGAGTCTAACATAAACTTCTTCATCAATTCCCCATAAAAGGAAAGCACTCTTCACATCGCTGTGATATACCATAAAATCCCATATATGATCAAATGCAAGGAATATCCTAATAGCTTAAATTCTACAACTGAGCAAAATGAGCTCACAAAATTAATGCCCTGCCCCCACCCTTTTGCTGATGACTTGAACCACCAACCATGGGCTTTAGCCTTCAACTAACCTCTGGCATCTCTTTTGTTCATCGAAACCAATTTTTGTCCATTAGCAAATTGTTCCATGCTTAGAGGACAAGCTACCATACTTTTCTGATTAATCAATTGATGCAGTCTCCTCCTTGCATAGCTTCCAACCTCAAGCAGATCATTAATAAAAAGATCTTGAGCACACTGCATGTTAAACAGACAATGTAAATAGTCTGTGTGATTGTTCCTTTGTTGATCATGAACATAGCTAACAAAAGCACTTGCACCAAATTTAGACTTCTTCAATGTACCTCTTGTCTGAACATGAAGTAGATCTCGCAAGTATCTGTGAATGTGAGCAAAATTGTTTCAACCCTCTTAGTAAGAACAGAATCAACAACTATACTTGGTGCTAAGTTGGTGACAGTACCACCAAAATCATCATCATATGAAGAGGTAAGTAAAAATTTCAGGTCAGGATGGTGTGTAATGACCACCATGTTCTGAAATGAGGACATGGAATTTGCAAGGTCCAGAAGTGATAAGGATATCAGGAGGAAGTGATGTTTCATCAGCATGAACATGTTCGATAACAGTAGGAAATGGTTCAGCAAAACCAGCAGAAATACTACCAGCAGGATCAATACGACCAGCAGAAATGCTAGCGGCAGGATCAATACTACCAGCAGGAACCATATCAGCTTGTCGCAAAAGTTCCTTTGTGTCTTTTGAAAAACCAAAACCATACTTCTTAGCTGTATCTTTGGCTTCATGTTCTTGTCTTTGAAGCCTAGCAAGTTCTTCTGCATAGTCTGAATTACTCTCCACCATTTCAGAAGCTTCATGAACCTTAGGACCTGAAAAGCGGTTAGAAGGAAAAGAAGGAACAACAATTACTTGTTCATCACACTCCGAATCTGAATCATCTTGTGTACCTGCATGTATGTGAGGATCTTGTGTACCTGCAGGTTGATTAGTTTTGAAATGAGTATAACCTAAAGAATCAGTCAAATAGTCAAGGTCAAAGTACCACTCTTGACCCAAGCCCTGAACATTAGGTTTATCTTCAAGATATCTCAGATTAAGTGTTTCTTCTATCTTTTTGCTGGATAAATTGTAGACCCTATAAGCCTTACTATGAGCAGCATACCCAACAATAAAACCTTCATCAGCTTTTCCCTCAAATTTTCCCAAGTGGTCACTGGTGTTAAGGATAGTCACATGACACCCAAAAGGTTTAAGGTGACTGATGTTGGGAACTTTCCCAGACAATAGTTCATAGGGTGTTTTGTTATGGGGACGAGTCACTAGAACCCTGTTCAAAACATAACAAGCAGTACTAACTGCTTCTGTCCAAAACATGGTAGGTAACTTAGAGTCAGCAAGCATAGTTCTTGCTGCCTCTATAAGGGTTCTATTCTTTCTTTCAGCAACCCCATTTTGTTATGGGGTTTTGGCATTACTATAATCCCTTTTAATCCCCTTTGACCCACAGAGTTCAATTAATTTAGAATTTTTAAACTCTGTCCCATTGTCACACCTTATAGCTTTAACCTTTTTATTTAACTGGTTTTCAATAAAAGTAATAAAGTCCTTAAGGATATAATAGGTCTCATCCTTAGTCCCCAAAAAGAAAACCCAACTAAACCTGCTTAAGTCATCAGTAACCACCAGGGAGTAGTACTTGTGATCAATGCTTCTGATGGAAGTAGGACCAAAAAGATCCATGTGAAGTAACTGGAGAGGCTCAGAAATGGTGCTCACAGCTGTGATGGCCTTGTAAGAAGCCTTGTGTTGCTTTCCTTTGTTGCAGGCAACACAGTTGTGATCATTTGTGAAGAGTTTGGAGGGAAGCCCATTGACTAATCCATGCTTTGCCAGCTTGTTGATGTTTTTGAAATTCACATGAGCCATCCTTCTATGCCATTTTGTAGACTCATCAGAGGATGCTTTTGCCAGCAAACAGGTGATATCTCTTTCAGGTTGGATTTCAGTCAAATTGAAGCTGTAGAGATTGTGCCTTCTTGGAACTCTAAGAACCACCTGACTATTCTCAGGTAGTTGGAATTCCTTTGTGAGAACAAGGCACTCTGTATCAGTGAAAAGGACTTTGTTCTTTTTATCACAAATTTGTGATACAGAGAACAAATTAAAGTTTTGAAGCTCTTCCACATAATAAACATTTTCAAAATTCAGTTTGGAAGTCCTTATAGTGCCTTTTCCAGTGATTTTGCCATCTCCACCTCCAAAAGTTACAGTACCTCCTATAATCTTCACAAAGTCATCCAATTTCTCCTTATTACCTGTCATGCTTCTTGAACAACCACTATCTACAATTCCTAAATCTTTATTCTTATGAGGATTGTCCTACAAATTAAACAATACAACAACAACATTAGAATACATGGGAGACCCAAGTCATTACTGACTTGGACCTGCCTTGTGGATCATTTAAGAGTTAAACCATGTAGATTGATGAGATCCACCATTGTTCTTGGATCCCCACTGCATATATGGCCTTTTAATTTTCCAAGAACAACCTGCTGAGGTCTTAACAGCAGTTCCCCATCTTCCCTCATCCATGTACAGTTGGTTATAACAGCCAGGCCTTCTAAAATGTTGAAAATAATGGCTTGTTGGTCTGGTCATAGGTCTAGCAGCATGATTTCTCCAACCAGCAGAAAATGGCCTACCAGCAGAAACAGATGCTGGTCTATTCCTACTACCAGCAGGAAAAGCACTACCAGCAGAAACAGATGCTGGTGGATTCCTACTACCAGCAGGAACATATGCTGCTCTAGGAACAAATGAGGGAATATTTGCTACATTATGCCACATAGGTTTATTATACAATCCCAACTGTTGCTCATAAAAATCACAATCTTTAATCAAATGAAATTTACTACCACAAACAAAGCATGTCTTAGAACCAAAAGAATTGTTTTTACAATGACTCCTATTGTTTATTCCACTCTTATTACATATATTCCTAGGAGTTTTTACATTCTCCTTAAAAGAAAAACTAGGATCATCAATGGTGGAACTTGGTTTTTGGTCAGCAGTCTTTGACACTGTCTTGAAATCAACTGAACTAGAGGCAGAGGCTAAGTGTTCATTGGTCTTGGAGCTTGAGGACTTGACACTTGAAACACAGGATGCAAAGCCAGTGGTCTCTGAGTCTGAGGACTTGTCACTGTTATCACAAGAGACAAAGTCATTAGATACAGAGTTAGTTTCAAAATAATTATTGGACTTTGAACCATAGGTAACCTGTGTATCATCAAGGTCAGGCTTGTTGGAAGGAGGCATGAATGTTCCTGTTATAGGTGAAGGAACAGCATGCATTCCAACAGCTTTGACAAACCTGTCATAGAGAGGTTTCCCTTCTACATCCTCAGGTGTGGTGTCAAAGATGCTAGGGGCAGAGGGATCAAACACCTCATCTGATCCAAAAGTTTCTCCAAATCCTAAACCAAATTTTGATCTAGAGGACATGGAGCTATTGATCAGTTTGTCCAGGTTTTTGGAAGACTCCTTCCATTTGTCAAACCTTGCCTTAGACTCCTCAAGTTTAACCTGATCATTCAGTTTTTCAAGTTTAACCTGATCATTCAGTTTTTCAAGTTTAACCTGATCATTCAGTTTTTCAGTATATTTTAACATGTTTGTAGTGTTTTCTAAATCAGCAGTTAATATTCTAATTCTTTCTTCTAATGCTAGCTGATTGCTTTGGTACCATGCCTTCTGTTGTTCTAGAAGGTTTGTAAGTAATTTTTATATGCTTGAACCTGGATATAACAATCTTTATATTGAACTTCTAGATTATCAAAATCCTTTTTAAGTTCTGCATATTTATGTTCACAACCAAAAGGGCAAGTATGTACCTGAGAAGTTAAACCCATAAGAGCAAATTCAGCAGCAGCATCAGAAACATCACTAGAAGCATCACCAGCATCATCATTATCTCCAGCAATCATCCCATATACTTGTGCAGCACCTTTTTCCTCATCTTCACCTTCATGGTCTGACCAGTTTAACATTGAATCAACAGACAACAAGGCCTTGGGTTCTTCAGACTTATCCAGCTCCTTAAGTTTGAATGCAAGTACTTGCGTTTAGAATCAACACTTCCTGTACATTTCGTCTAGCAAAATGACCAACACTGAACACTTAAGCATTGACCTTTTTCCTTGGTCAACCTACAGCAACCCTGTTATTAAACTTCATCTTTCTTCCAACTTTCTTTTCAAATCTATTAATTCTAACAGAAAGCATTGCCATTTACCATTTGATGTCTAATTCCTCCAAATCCAATTTTCCAATCTGATCAAAATCCTCATAAGTGATCTGCTGTTGTAGATCACTTTTAGCTACAAAGGAGTGGAGAACACTTTCAATCACATTGCTAGAAGTATCAGCACTTGATGAAGCAGTGGTAAAAGTGATTGAAGGTGATTGATTTTGAGAATCAGCATATGACATCTTTGAATTAGTGCTAGCAGCACTAATAAAGGCTGAATGGGTAGGAGCATAAGTACCTCTTGAATCATAACTTGAGCCACCCTTCACATCAATTTCAAGAGTACTAAGCTTGTTGTACAGATCATCAAAGCTTAGATAATCAAGACCATCCTTTGTTTTAAGAGTGATGGCCACCTGTGACCAAGAAGGTAGAAGTGCTCTAAGAAACTTCATGTTACAATCTTCATTGTCTGGCTTAGCTTGCATCTGATTAAGTTGACTCAATATCTTTTGAAACCTGTCATAGCCCTTATGCAGACCCTCTGATTCAGATACCTTAAATTCCGAAAACTCCTGCTTCAGCATAGATTTCCGCATTTTCTTGGACTCATCATTGCCTCCAAACCTGGCTTTGATAGCCAACCAAATATCCCTTGCATCATCGAGATGATGAAAATCAGCCATGTGATCCTCAGGAAGAGACTGAAGCAATATTGTTCTTGCTTTTGTCTCTCTTTGAACAGCAATGTGTTCTTCAACATAAAAACGAGAAACAGGAGGAAGTATCATAATATTTCCTTTTGGATCTCTTCCTATCTTTTCTTGCGTTTCCAATTTCTGTAACAATGTTCCACAAGTTGTGATCACTAACACTGTTCATTATCCAGTACTAAAGCCATCTCATGGCCCCATGTCTCATATCATCTTCTTTAAGTAGGAAATTTTGCATTATTGTTTGAGACAGTGTTGTGGATATTGTTGAATGCTATTGAGATTACTGTGTTTTGTGAGGTTTGAGAGTTTAGAGATTCAAATGCTGGTTCAGAGGTTGACACAGAGAACACAGGTTCAGATGTTGATGGGAAAGAGAATGTTTGTGATGGTGATGGCATAAAGAATGGTGAGGAATGAGAATTTGTGAAGTCATAAAGTGATAGTTTTTATGAGTGAAGAATAGTAACTTTTTGTAATAGAGGCTCTCTAACCAGGCCTGATACCACTTTGTAGGTCCAGCTCCTAGATTAGATCTTCAAGCCTATTAAGGTTGAGGAGTACTTATGTAATCACAAGCAACTCTAAGAGATACTCTAGATCAAATTTAAGCTATTATTTACGCGGAATATAAACAACATAGTTAAAGAAGAAGAATTACTCAAACAATGATCCTCTATGGATCTTTTCTATTAATAATAAAAGTGTTTTTTTCCAATTCTCCTTTTATCTAAGACCGTAGGTTTCTTAAATACTCGTGAAACCCTAACAACCTTACCTAAGACTCACTGAAGAGATAAGTATTATCCCTTCCTAGGATATCTCATGCATATCCTTATCACTAACTAACTATACTAACAACTCGGAGTAAGCATAATAACTACCATGGACTAATATTTTTCTACCAGTAGAAATAACTTTTGTATCCAGTACTAACTATAAACCATAATCCTTACCAGTAGGATACTACATACCTACCAGTAGTAACTTTTACCAGTAGGAACTACAGACCTACCAGAGGAACTTTTTACTCTACCAGTAGAACTAACATACCTACTAGTATAACTATCTATTACAATATTCCTAACAATCGACAATATTTTCATGTCTACAAACCGTAAAAATTTTTCTAAAAAGTTTAAAAAATTAATGTACGGTAGATTTAAGATGTCCTTAATGGGGGAAATGAAATTATTTTTAGGACTTCAGAACCACCAATCCCCACGAGGTATCTTTATCAACCAGGCCATGTACGCTTCAGAAATACTTAAAAAATATGGTATGGATAAATGTGATAGCGTTGGTACACCAATGGCTACTAAACCTAAACTAGATGCAGACTTGAGTGGAAAACTCGTAGATCAAACAAACTACCATAGTATGATCGGGTCACTCATGTATCTGACATCTAGTAGACCAGACATAGTGTAAGCAATATGTTATTGTGCACGTTATCAAGCAAGACCGACTGAAAAACACCTCAAAGAGGTTAAAAGGATCTTTCGATACTTAAAGGGAACCATTAACATGGAACTCTAGTATCCAAAGGATTCTGGCTTTGAACTAACAGCTTTTTTAGATGTTGACCATGCCAGATGTCTTGATACTTGCAAAAGCACTTCTGGAGGAATATAGTTCCCAGGTGATAAGTTAGTCAGCCGGATGTCAAAGAAGCAGGACTACACTGCAATGTCATCAACAGAAGCTGAGTATGTGGCGTTATCTGCAAGTTGTGCTCAAGTAATGTGGATGAGGACATAACTTAAGGATTATGGCTTCAACTACAACAAAATACCGTTGTATTGCGACTCTCAGTCAACCATAGCAATCTCATGCAATCCCGTGCAGCACTCCCGTACCAAGCATATCTATACTCGCTACCACTTTATCAAAGAACAGGTTGAACGCGGTATAATTGAATTGTACTTTATCAGAACTGAATACCAATTAGCTGATATGTTTACTAAAGCCTTACCCGAAGATAGGTTTCAGTATCTTCTTAGACGAATTGGTATGAGATGTTTGATTCCAGCAGAATTGGAGGTTCTGGAAAATGAATCTGCTTGATATTTCATCAAACATCGACTTGTAAATATTTTTGAGAAAACCAAAATACAAAAATATAAAACCTATAAAACCAAATACAAAAATATAAAATTTTAAAAAGAAAATACAAAATCAGAAAATTCAAAAATACCAAAAAGAATCTTCTCGACATGTCTATTGGAATCGATAATAGTTACGCACCTAGAAATGTTAATTAATATTGACACGGGCGTGTAAATGAAGTTCGATCAAGAGTTTCAAATGCTTTCAAAACATGTCATTTCTAATTTTTCTTAATGGCTTATGTGCAAATGTGCAAATATCAATACATAACCCGGACTTCAAATAAAGGAAAGTTTATCTAAAAAGATAACTTATCCTAACAACGAGAAAATCAACTTTTCTCGGTCTGGTCTTGAGCTGTTCTGACAAGACATTAAAAGTCTTGAGCTCAAGAAAAGGACAGTGTACGCATAAGTGCACTTACCCTTAGAGCTAGAAGAGAAGTCTTTTAACATATGTTTTTCAATGAGTTGAACACAATTTTTCAAGAATTTCTCAATGACCAATAAATTGGAGTGTTGTTGTTGGTGTTTGGTGGGTGGTGTGTTGGGGAAAATTGGGGGGTGCAAAACTTTTCAAATTTGTGTGTTTAACACTCCTTTATTTTTTAGGGGGAGTTTTTCAAAAAACAAAGTTTTAATGATTTTGGATACATCATCTCACGACAATTCTTATGTATTCAAAACATTATAAAAAGTCTCTTAATAACAAATCAGTACTAATAATGACTACTCAATAGATTGTATGTTATAAGATGACCTAGTGTCTGAGCATGATCTTTTAAAAATTCTTCAGTGACATTAATAATCTTTCAAAATTATGTGCTCAACACTACCTCAACCTTAATTTTATATTCATTTTACAACTTGGTATTATTTTTTTGGTGTCAAACATATGTAAAATTGAGGGGGAGCAAGAAGAACAGTTCCACATAATTCATGCTGATAATATTTTCTCCCTACAGGATTTGCATGACAAATTTTAATCACTTGGTATTTCAAAGACTAAATGAATTAGTATTTAAATTAAGGGGAGAAATGTAATTAAAATATGATCTTGAAAATAATAAGTGATCTAAATAACTCAAAGTGCTTTATACTCTTCGAAAAAGGTTTTATAGTTACGATCTTATACCAAAAAAATCTTAATTCGCGACGATTCTGAAGTCATAAGGTAGTTAGGTTTAGGCTACAGTCCAATGGATCCAAACCAGAACTGAGAGATCTAGTAACTAACCCCCCCCACCCACCCTACCTAAAGGACAATCCATAGTTAGAAATAGCAGTCCTTAGGTATGATTGGAGATGACTGAGTATAACAGAATAATGCCGAATAAGGTTGAGCTAACACTGGAACGATTATAACAAGGTGTTAGTAATGACGTCTTGGTAAGCATTGAAGAGGTTGAAGAATTAAAAAGAAATGTATGGATAAAGGGTGAAACGAAAGAAGCCCTCCACACACTTTAGGCAGAAATCAGGTCAATACATAATCTATCAAATTCAGAAAGATGAATCCTGGTATTAAAGACAAGACATCATGGACCAAGTGACGCAATGCACAACCCTTCCCAGCCATTTGAGTTTCTCTCAAAAGAGACTTGTCTCATTTGTCACGGAGATACATGCGACTTCTATTGGCTTTCTCACTCTGAGATAGTTGATATTGAATAGGTGGCAATCTACTATAGCCTCCGATTACTAAAATCAAAACGCACTAATCGAGTCTAGAGCCAAGAGATCAATAAATAAATATCATTAAGACACATTCCATGACAAACACTTTGTTGAACACCCATAAGTTCACAACTCTTAATAAAGATCCTACGTAATATCCCTTTGATTTGGCCATAACATCTAGAGAGTGATTACGCTTGAGTATTCACAGTGACAAATGTAAATCCTTCCAGTGTCATCATCAAACAGCACTGCGGTAGTTGACTTGCGAGATTCTATATGGATCAAGCTTGTGTCAAATGGATGTCGATTTTGGTCTAGTCAATGAATTGAAGACCTAATCAGAAAGATAGTAAATATCTTATTCACTCTTACCATGTTGTCTGCTTTGAGACGTTCCGGTATTGAGAACAACCAAGCATGGTGAATCTAATACATTTGTGTTAGAGGTTCTTACGCTTTGAGCTGGAAACCCTGTCAAGGAGGTTCTTCTAAATTCAACCTACCTGATCACAGGTATAGTATTTATACTGTAAAACGGTCCTCACAGAACCGGAGGTTAATGCAACCGAATCTCGACGAATGACAAAGCCATATTTGTCCGTATCTGCTGTTTATCACTAACATTCAAATGCAGGTACAAATGACGATGTTGCAGCCTCATCCCAGCAGAGTCTGATTCATTACCACATGCTCATGCTCATACTACAAAGACATACTATAAGAATCAAGATTAAAGAAACAAGAAAGCTCAAGAATTAAAGACAAAGACTTTCGGAAACTCTGATATTTAAGATCTTCCTTAAAGATATCAAGATTATCAAGACAAAGTGTTGATTGTACAAAAGGGGGAATTGTAAGCCTCAATGTATTGAGTCAAACAAGATGATTGTTAAGGGAGATTGTTAGCCAGCTTTCAAGATGATGCAAAGTATGAGCATGTTGGCCTAGATACAAGATCGCAAGGTGGGTAAGACTAAAGGATGAAGATTTAAAGATCTCGGACGTAAAGACAAAGTCAAAAGACAATGACAAAGGCTTAAGATCAAAGGTCACTCAGCATGAAGGAACAAGCCTACAATGAAGATAAAGACAAAGACTACAAGAACTTAACGACAAAAGCAATCTCATTGATCTCATGAAGGAGGTCACAATGAACTCACTTTGAGGGAGATTGTTAGCCTCAAAATATTGAGTTGAACAAGGAAGTTTGTTCATTATGAATATTAGGTCTTGATCATTCATTTATGTAATGTTGTAATAGGCTAGATTAGAATACTAGGCTCGTTAGTTAATTATATATCGTATATGTAACGGACTTAAAGTCCAACAAAACCCGAGCCCGGTCCAAGTCAAAATCCCATACGTCTCATTTAGTTGTGTGGGTATATAAACCCTTTTCTTTGGTGGAAAAGGGTGTTGGTTGTCATTTGTTACTTTGTTACACATAGCAATCCACCATCCTTTCATTTTCTATCTACTTTCTCTCTCTAACTTCTCTCTAAAAGTTCTTCTCATCTCCTATCTTATTTTCTTGGTTTCATGGTGAAGTGAAGTGATTATCAGGTTCCTACAACAACCTTCTTGACCTCGTAATTAAAAGCACGGAAAGCATATACTAGCACCTCATATAAGTGTTTGGGATTCTCTCTTTCACTCAGGTGTATGATTGTGTCGTTGTGTGGTGTTAAATTATGATTCAAGTTTTAAATTTATATTTTGCCGACTTAATCAAAAACAACACTTTAACGGGCAGTGTACTCGGTCGGTGGGAGTTTCATGGTAAGTAGGGTGTCGATCACTAAGTGCGAGGAATACTTTTAATTTATTAATACTTTGGTTTTTCTAATCTAAGTTAGTCTAATCTATGCTAAACCTATGTTAACCCTAAATCTAATGGATAAGTGGGGTTTTCAGTCTGAGAGACTGGCACGGGTTTGGTGGTGACTAAAACCAATTCAAGACACAAAAACACATACAAGCAAATTAACAGAAGATAAAAGAGTGGTCTAGCCAAATATAAGAAAACTGTATTAACCATTATTAATCCAATCAGAATGTTAGTTTTTTTATTAGTGCAATGATTACTTATCTCGAAGCGGCATATCATTCTTAAGACTTAGGCGTTACTTCTTCCTAAGACCTAGACACGTATAATTCTGTCACAATTAAAAGCATCCGCATAAAGCATCCTTATTTGCTGATTATAATCTATCTTAGGGATTAAGGCAATGGTGATCTTGTTAAACCCTAGCTCATAGAGACTTTACCCACTTACTGCTTAACGGCTCTTTATATACTAGTAGTCTATTGTCCAAGTCCTTACCAATGGAATAAGAACGTACTCGTTGAAACCAAGGTCACCTTATAGCTCAACTAAGCTCACTAAACTAAAGGAAATGATAGGTCAATATTTGTGATCCTATGATTCTAGATATATAAATTGCAATATGGAGAGCTATCCCGGACTCTTAGCCTACGCCCAAACAACACCGAAGTTGCAGCGCATTAAATATGTAAGACTAGACCCAGTTGAATGATAGGTCGCATACTTAAGAACGTAAACAAGTATAAATTGATAAACATAAACAAGCAATTCAACGATAAATTAAGAAATAGAGATAAACAAACCAAACATTAAGATCTTCATAATAATGGCTAATACCCGAAGGTATTAGCCTTCAAACGTCATAATTAATACAAGAGTAATGATTTAGCCAAGGTAAACTAACCGAGTTAACGAATGATACCAAAAACTAAACGATTACAAGAGTATAAGAAATTACACGTTGTCTCCTATGGAAGTAATCACGTTGCTCGACCTCTTCTGCACTTTTTCTCCTCTGAAAATTAACTTTTATGGTTTAGGTATCGAGAATATGATTTTGCACACTCAAAACTCATTTTGAGTTTTCTATTTATAAGGTCTGAAGTCGGTATCGATACGGCGTATCCAATGTCTTGGATACGGCGTATTGAGGTTTTTCCTTTAGAGTACAGGGGGGAGGAGGGGTTGGATTGGTGGGGGGGAGGGAGGAGCGTTCGGGGGGGGGGGGGGTGGTTGGGGGGGGTGGGGAGGGGGGGCGATTGGGGGGAAGAGAGAGGTGGTGCTTGGGTTGTGTGTGGTGTTTGGGGCGTGTTTTGGAGGTTGAGTGAGGTGGAAGGCGATATGGAGAATTTGGGGGAATAGTTTGTTTATTTGATTTAAAGTTAACCTAAGTTATAAAGCAATAACGCCGTATTCATACTATAATGGAAATAAATAAATATCTGTGCTACGAACGAATTATCACTAATCATGCATAGCATTATCTCCTCACTCGTACATAGAATATTATTTACATCACCTGCAAATAGTCCTTAGCAAAGCTTACAGTCGCGACATTGATTAGTCTTATTCAGTCATATACGAGGGAGCGGGCTATCGGATCGTTTGTATCGATCACAGTCCCTTCGGATGAACTATTCAGACGCTTTCATGAGTGAATATATATACATATGCATCTTTGTCGGTTTCTCGATTGCCGCTGTTGGAGCATTCATTAGCTATTAGTATACGGTGTAAAAGACGTCGAGAACATTAATATTCCTAATTATCTTTTTTAAGCTCCAGAATGCGTGCCTTTAGCAATCTTCACATCTCAAATAATAACTGGCAATTCTCAAATATGAACGATTAAGTAACAATTCTTTGTAATAATTATACAAAATGGGTTAATTACATGGAAAAGAATGCTATAAATAGAGGTTATTTGATGTTCATCAATATCCCCCCTTGAAATCCTTCTTGTCCTCAAGTAGCCTTAGAAGTTAATAAAAATGTATGCAAAGTGAAGATATTTTCCATTTACAGCATTTATTTTATCTATTACAAGTACACAACCAAACACCTCATGAAATAGAATAAGAAAACACTCAAATCACTCAACTATCTATTGGTAAAACATTAACTAATTCGCTTAATACTCGTCGTTTGACGAGTATTCTATCATAGGCTTGGCAAGGATACACATCTCCACCACTAGAGCTAAGGAGTAACAAGTTTATAAAGGTAAATATGGGTTTTTATTATAAGGCTTAGGGTTGATTACTCTAACTAATCTTTATCGATATCAATATTCTAGGAGGGCGACAAAGACCACACATACATACCCGTAACGACAGGATAGACATATGTGACTGCTCACTCCCACCTCGAATAAGCTAAAGAGTAGGACTAGTTGAGTAATATAGGGTATGGATCTTCTAACTTTCACCAATAGTAATAAACCAAGAAGGCAGCTGAGACATGCATACATGGCCGTAACAACGGAATAGACATGCATGCTCGATCACATCCTCATTCGCGTAAAACCCATGGTTAATGATTAGCAAAGTGAACTAAATTGTTGTTAAGCAAAAATTACGAAACAAATAGACTAGGTCCAAGATATAAGTTGCTAGACACTTTTTCTAGACCGTTACCATGATAAAGACACAACTATTTACAAACATCTTGATCATTGATCAAAAACAACAACCTAAGTTGGCGTTCCCGTAACGGTCAACTTCCCAATCATCCCATACTTTACAGACTTTTACAAGACAAGTGGCGATATCTACCACTTTATACAATACTCTACATCGTTGATTTTTAATACGTATCACAAATAATCGATCCTTCATATAATTCCTTTGGTCTAAACTCTTGCGATTATCTCCAGAATTTCCTCCTCTTTTTTGTTGTGATTTTTCTCATTTTTCTCATTTTTTTCTCAACACTATACTATACTACAAAACTCGGTGTAATTTCACCATCTTCACGATCATAATAACTCTGGATAATTCCTTCGGTAATACTTTGTTCTTCGAACGTATCAATAATTGCGTTGGTAGTAAAAATACATGAGTTTTGACTACTTTATACATTCCCATTTGCATTGTGCAAATTTCTTCCCAACCGCACCAAAGATAGAAAATTAACACAAGACTCGGGAAATACATACTTTACACTTTAAGCAACTAGCAACTAATAAATGAACATAATCTAACAGGGTAGGCTAAGGTGTAACAAAATAGATAGTTCATGTAATTCTTAAAGGATTGGCTCTACGGGTTGTTCTAGGGGTATCTTACTCTTAAGATGAGAGTAAACAAAGGGTTTATACGGGGGTTAACTAACCAGTGTAGTTAGTTAATAAAACAACATGTATAGGCTTTTTGGGTGTAATCCTAAAAATTTACCAATTTAAACAAGTTACTCCATCTAAATCCATAGTACTCATTATTGTGGTCTCGAATAGATATACCAAGCCAAGTTTTAAAGTCTACAACATCACCGACACACTCATATTTTTGTGGAATTTGGGTAAACATTTAGAAACGGATAAGGTTAAATCCTCACAATATCTAACATGGGTTATTGTGTGCAGGTTATGTATCAAGTAATTTCTCAAAAGTATGCTTGAATTTTTTTTAAATTTGAGCATAATTTAAGCATTTTAGTGTGAAAAATAGGACAAGTATCATTCTAATTCCCATCCCCCACTTGAATTATACAACGTCCTCTTTGTATAGATAAAACATTAAATACGAGAATTAAAAAGAATTAGAATGAGAAACTCCCCTGATATTTTGCTCGGTAGATTCTCCATGTTGAGTTTATGAGCAAGAATGTGTTGAACAGTCGTCTTGAAGTTTTCAAGACTCCAACACTTCCAGATTTTCAGATCGTAGATTCTCCACCAACATTGTTGATTTCTTTTCTTTTTGTGAGGTCCTGTGCAAATTATAAGAAAAACATGCATTCCTATCTTGTATCTATGGTTAATTTAAACTAAACTAAATACTGAATACTAGTTAGTCTATTAAATACGCCGTATCATGTGCATGAATACGCCATATTGACAGAACTGACAATAATGTTTTTAAAGTGCATAAAAATAAAGGACTGATAACGTCCAGACATTCAATACGCCGTATGGTATAGAGCGGATACGCCATATTGATGTCTGGGAAGAAAGACTCGATAAAAATAAATAACAATCCGGGTTGTCTCCCGGGAAGCACTTTTGTTTACAGAAAAGTCTTTAAGTTAGACTTTTTTTTCTTCAACTTTCATTCCATCTCATGCACGCTAATGTGCCCGTGTGTGAGCCATTTTTCCATCTTCGCATCTCGAACATATTCGGGCCCTAAGTTCAAGACTCCTTTGTAGAATCCCTTAAGCTTTTGGTACGAGTGCGATATTCCATTCATTTTATCCTCTTCACTTACCTTCAGTAATGGTGGGATCTTGTTGCATTGTTCATTAGTGTAGTTTTTAAACCTTGGATGTGACCGCGCCATTTAGTAAGTAACTTCTTCATCACCATTGTGAATGGTAATCACTCCTTCAAACCGTTTTGCATTAATCCTAACTTCTCTTAAAAACGGATCGCCAAAAATAACATCGCCCATTCTTTCATCACGATAAGCATCCATATCTTCTAAAACTACAAAATCTGTTAAGATAGAGAAAGTTCCAAGAAAGATAGGTATGTTCATTAAGGCTTCAACTACACTATTTCCCTTGTATTCCATTTTGTCCTTCATCATACAATTCTGAAACTTTTTGGACATTACATTTACGTATAAGATAGGGAAAAAATTAGCGTGTAAAAATTCAAAACCTATCATGCAAGAGAACTTCAAGTTGTAGGCATAATCAATACGGATCTTCTTATCGTAGTCGCAATCACTAGGATATCCAAAAACTTTGTTAACCATACTAGCATCATTCCTAGCTCTAAATTCCTCAATCACCTCACCTTCCTTAATGGTGGGCATTAAATCATCAACTTGATCTCTTCTAAGCTCTAATGGTACATTAAGATCGTTTAGTTCTATGTAATCCTCAAAGAAAGGGTATAATGATCTATTCAACACCAAAGTCTCTCTCATTAGCCTAGCTTCTAAATCAAGTTCCATTCTTTCTCTTAAGCTTAGCATGTAGACCCTCTTAATTAAACTACTTGCAGGTTTAACGTTTTTGAAAATTATTTTCTCTTCCCCAACTCTCAAAGTAATCTTTCTTTGAAAACATCAATCTTAGCACGGGCGATATACAAAAATGGTCTTCCGAGGATCAAAGGCACTTTGATATCCTCGGGCATATCAAGAATTATAAAGTCTACGGGGAAAACAAATTTACCAATACCTACTAGTACATTTTCAGCAATTCCTTTTGGATATTTCACTGTCCTGTCTGCTAATTCAACTGTCAACTTAGTGTGAGCTAATTCACCTAATCCTAAGTTAAGGTAGGTCGAGAGAGGCATAACACTAACGCTAGCTCCTAAGTCAGCAAGGGCATTATCAAAGCAAACATTATTAATAAAGCAAGGTAAAGTGAAACTCCCTGGGTCTTTCTCTTTTCTGGGTATGGAATTATTGATATGTGAAGCTTTAGAGTAAGCTTCCAAGAAATATGATCCCTTCTTTTCTTCACAGTAGTAACCATTCAAACGACTTGGAAACGGAATTGTCATTTGTTTTGTCTCGTACATTAGTGTACGGTTCTGTCTAGCGGATACGGCGTATTGGGAGGATCCCATGCGGCGTATCGGGTATGAATCAGCTTCAACAATAGTTGAGATCAACTTGACATGATCTCTTGGGTTAGTTTCAGTTGAGCTTGGTAAACTTCTAAATCCTCTTTCCTA
This sequence comes from Tanacetum coccineum, assembly GCA_026074375.1. Classification (NCBI taxonomy): domain Eukaryota; kingdom Viridiplantae; phylum Streptophyta; class Magnoliopsida; order Asterales; family Asteraceae; genus Tanacetum; species Tanacetum coccineum. The sequence continues at coordinate 8,950 of BQNB010036912.1, read as the reverse complement.
TAGGACCTTGCTCATTTGCCTGATTTGGATCTCCAAAGTTTTAATTGATGCTCCTTGGTTTCTTATGGCAACATCCATTGAAACTTGGATCTCTTTGATCAAATTGGAGTTCTCCTCATGTCTTTTTGCTGATTCACTCATAAACTTACTTAGGGTTTCTTCCATAGATTGCCTTCGTTCTTGGTACAAAGGATTTGCGTTGTTCCTTTGATAGAATCCCGGAGCAGTTGCTCTATATCCCCCTCTTTGAAAAGGTGCACCAAATTGTGTGTAGTAAGCTTCTTCGAGGGGTTTCCCTTCTTCCTTGAGTGGAGAATCTTTGGTGTAGTGGGGACCTTTACATTGTTCACATCCTACTTGAGCAGCATAAACTTTTTCATTCACTTTCTTGATTTCTCTTCCAAGATTGTTGAGTTGTGCTTGTATGGCTGCTAATCCGTCAAAAGTTTTAGTACTTCTGGTCCTTAATGTTTCATTGTGCCATTTTTGAGAGTATTCAGCCATTTCTTGGATGGCTACCTTAGCATCAGCAACAGTCTTAGATGGTATGGCACCTCTTGAATCAAGAATTTGTCTAGTTGGAACATCCAATCCATTATAAAACAAGACCACCTCCTGCATCTCAGTTAAATAGTGTTGAGGACACTTCATTAAGATTTCTTTAAATAGATCCCAAGCTTGATAGAGGTTTTCATCTGGCTCTTGCTGAAAGTTGTTAATCTCCTCCATTTTCTTTGCAGTACGAGCAGGTGGGCAATATTTGCTTAGAAACTTTGTCTTCAGATCTTCCCAAGTTGTAATCGAACCAGATGGTTTGTTTCTTAGCCAATGACTTGCGGCTCTAGTTAAGGACATAGGGAAGGCTCTAAGCATCACTTGGCCTATAGTTATATTAGGGATGTGGAATAAATCCACAATCTCAAGAACTTTCTTAATATGTTCGTTCGCATCTTCATGATCCGAACCGCTAAAGGTGTTATCACGTAGTTCCTTGAGAAATTGGCCTTTCAATTCAAAACTATCCTTGTCCTCGATCTTAGGCCTAGCAATTCCCGATCCATAGTCAGCTCGAGTTTTGCTCATGTATTGTTCCATAGTTTCCGCCATTGTTTTCGCAACCTCTTCCTTCGAGTATTCTTCTTGGTCAGAAAATAGATCGAAATCAGGCGATCTTGATTCGTCAAGACTTAGTGTCTTGAAGTGCTTCCTAGATGATCAAAATTCTCGTTCCGGATCCTTAAAAGGTGTAAATAGTTCCTTAGTTGAACTTCTTGTCATGCACTACCTGAAACAAGGGATAAACAATCAGTAAGATGGGCTCAGGTGAAAGAAAACACAGATATACGGAAATTGAATGCGAAAAACAGAACTGTTGTTGTATCAGACAGTCAATAAGCCATATTCAATGGAACAGAATACGCCGTATTAATCTTTTTGAATGAATACGTTGTATTGGATAGAAAGTTGGATACGTCGTATCCAATGGAAGTAGATACGCCGTATCGGTTTATCGACCAGAACAGTGTATTATGAAAACAATTAAATAACGCAAACAATTAAACACACAAATATACAAGCAAATATACAGAATATACAGAATTATACAGAATCTAAATTACGTTAATCCTAAGGGTTAGATCTAATCTAATGCTAAAAACCAAAATATTAAATAAAAATCAAGATTAATTCTCATTCCCCGGCAACGGCGCCAAAAACCTGATTGTGTCATTGTGTGGTGTTAAATTATGATTCAAGTTTTAAATATATATTTTTCCGACTTAACCAAAAAGAACACTTTAACAGTCAGTGTACCCGGTCGGGGAGGTCTGGTAAGTAATGTGTCGATCACTAAGAGCGAGGACACTTTCTATTTAATACTTTTGGTTATCTATCTAAGTAGTAGTACATCTATGCTAAACCTATGCTAAGCCTATGTTAATCCTAAATCTAATGGATAAGGGGGTTCTTCAGTCTGTGAGACTGGCATGGGTTTGGTGTTGACTAAAACCAATTCAAGACACAAAAACATACGCAAGTAAATTAACAGAAGATAAAGAGCGGTCTAGCCAAATATAAGAAAACTGTATTAACCATTATTAATCCAATCAGAACGTTGGTTTGTTTATTAGTGCAATGATTACTTATCTCAAAGCGGCATATCATTCTTAAGACTTAGGCGTTACTTCTTCCTAAGACCTAGACACGTAGAATTCTGTCACAATTAAACGCATCCGCATAAAGCATCCTTATTTGCTGATTATAATCTATCTTAGGGATTAAGGCAATGGTGATCTTGTTAAACCCTAGCTCATAGAGACTTTACCCACTTACTGCTTAACGGCTCTTTATATACTAGTAGTCCACTGTCTGAGTCCTTACCAATGGAATAAGAACGTACTCGTTGATACCAAGGTCACCTTATGGCTCAACTAAGCTCACTAAACTAAAGGCAAGGATAGGTCAATATTTGTGATCCTATGATTCTAGATATATAAATTGCAATATGGAGAGCTATCCCAGACTCTTAGCCTACGCCCAAACAACACCGAAGTTGCAGCACATTAAATATGTAGGACTAGACCCAGTTGAATGATAGGTCGCATACTTAAGCACGTAAACAAGTATAAATTGATAAACATAAACAAGCAATTCAACGATAAATTAAGAAATCGAGATAAACAAACCAAACATTAAGATCTTCATAATAATGGCTAATACCCGAAGGTATTAGCCTTCAAACGTCATAATTAATACAAGAGTAATGATTTAGCCAAGGTAAACTAACCGAGTTAACGAATGATACCAAAAACTAAACGATTACAAGAGTATAAGAAATTACAAGTTGTCCCCTATGGAATTAATTGCATTGCTCGACCTATTATGCTCTTTTTCTCCTTTGAAAATTGACTTTCATGGTTTAGGTATCGAGAATATGATTTTGCACACTCAAACTCATTTTTGAGTGTTTCTATTTATAAAGTATTAATCAGTATCAATACGGTGTATCCATGTCTTGATATGCGTATTGGGGGTTTCTTGGAGTGGGGACCACGTTTGAAATCTTTCATAATATTTTATTCCCATATAGCTTGAATACAGCGTATTGCCTTTCCGGATACGGCGTATTAATCTCGTTTCCTTTGTGTCTTTGGTGAGCGCAGGCATAGATTATGTCGTATCTTCCTTGATGGATACGGCGTATTGGATGTCAGAACAGTAATCTTCAAAATATCTTCGTTTAAGCTCCAGAATGCGTGCCTTTTAGTCAATCTTCACCAAGTACTCCATAATTACTGCAATTCTTAAATATGAATGATTAAGTAACAACTCTTTGCAATAATTATACAAAATGGGTTAATTACATGGGATAAATGATGCTATAAAATAGACATTATTTGATGTCATCACTGTATAATAAATTATAACAACTATGGGAAATAGAAAATTAACACTCATTACCTGTCATAGCATATAAATTACCATAGGCTTGGTAAAGGATCAAACCTCCACCGCTGGGCGCAAGTATTAATGATTACTATCAATAAGTCTTTTAAAGGGTTGTGGGGTGTAGGTGTAAGATAACATTAACGGAAACGGAAATGGATGTGATACATTTGGGGAGTGATTTTTAGGTGAATTTGGAGTGGAAGGGTTAGCTAATTATTTATTCGAATACACGCTGGTTTGGTTGCTAAGCCGAAGAATCGGACAAGATATATAAACTCTACAAAACTCTACATCCATTTCTTTCTTTTTCTTTTCTTGACTCTATGATAAACATAACATAAGCAAATGGCAGCCCGTACATTTTTTTCACTCTTTTTTTATATATACATTTTTTGTACACTTTTGCTCTGCCATTGCTTAAACATATAATACATCATGGGGGTTTATAGCTACACCCCTACACTTGAACTTTTACATACTCGATATTTACAATCTAACTAATGACCCGAATTAAGGTGGATCAACATAACATGGAGCTTATTGAGCTCTATTAGGGGTAATAACTTACTTCTTCCCCAATTCTTCATAAGATGAACACTACCATGAATCCTAATCGTCCCAAAATAGTATTTACAAGGATAAGAACTTAGCAACCGTGTACTCAATAATTAACTTGGGTTAAAACAATAATATACTAAAGGTGAGTACATACAAGGTAGGCTAAGGTGATTTGGGTGTAACAATTGGTTCAAGGGTAACAATGCTCTTCATTAATAGTCTGGCTTAACTAGAAAATTACGAGAACCGTGAAAAGGATAGGCTCAGAGGGTTGTACTAGGGGTATCCTGCACTAAAGATGAGTGCATGGCAAGGGTGTGGGATACTTATGAAGTCGATGTGACCATAATAACAACTATAGGTTTTAAACATGGGTTAATCCTAGTGCCGCTTTTCTAGCAAATCCTAATACTTACTATACGGTCTCGGGATGCATCACAAAAATAAGTTCTAGAATTTAATATACTATCGGTACACTCATATAATTTAATACCGATACCAATGCTCCAGAAAAGGTGACAAAGACCATACATATACATCCGTAACGACAGAATAGACACATATGACGGCATTCGAACCTTAACTCGAGAAAGCTAAAGGTATAAATTATCTTGGGTATCGAAAATGGCCCGAATTCCTAAAGATCTAAAGGCAAACCTTTGTGGGGTGGAATTTTGAGGGTTTTTGTGCTAGTCGTATACATTCCTATCTATGAGACGCTATTAATACTCGGTTTTTGTCGGTGTGTATCATAATTTGTTTTAATTTGGGTCAAAATTACCTTTTACGCTATGTTTTGATATATTACCCATCATTTTAAGGACAAAGCAAATGGTAATTGAAGGAATAGTTTCTAAGGCTTATTTCTACCCTACACTTAAGTTGAACATTGTTCCCAATGTTCTTTAGGAGTACCCGTAAAAACGAATAAAGGGAAAAGAAAACAAGTAAGCGAAACTAGTACTCTCCTAGTTTGCTCATTAATAGAGAAGAAACATTCGATAACTAGTTAAATCATTCTCCAAGAATCATCTAATGAAACTTCCTAAGAACTTTCAAGCTTCTTCTCATCAAATATAACCTATAAATCAAAGACAAAGACAACTACACCAAGCGTAAAATCCATGGGTGAATGATATATACAACCTCATTAACTACGTTTAGACTCTATGAAAGCAAATAAAGGATAGGATGAATGTGTTAATTTAATTGTGGCTTCCTGCAGGTTTTTAGGAAAAATACAAATTCTGGAAATTATACAAGATTAATTTCTCAAAAATTAAATAAAATCGAATTTTCCTGTAGCAGACCTGGCGACGCCACCAGGATAAATCCTGACGCCGTCTCCAGGCTCTGTAAAGAATTTTTTTCCTTTTCTTCAAAAATCCTTCTATGCAAGTTCCCATTAGTTATTTCCTACAAATTTTACTCTAAAAACCACAAAATTGATTAACACAATCATATGACTCAAAATAAACACATAAGACACACAAGACACACCTAGAATGCAAGAAAATAAAGGATTGGGTTGCCTCCCAATAAGCGCTTGTTTTTGTTAGAGTCATGAGCTTAACTCTATGCTTATTTGACGCGCAAAGGGTGGGTCACCCCTACACTTAAGTTCAAGTACGGGGATAGTAGAGAACACACCTATCGATGGAGGTATGCCATATGTGGGGTGATAGGAGGTGGTGAATGGTCAAGGGTTTCTTACTAACCTTCATCCTAAAGCTACCCGAATCTTTAGTTTGATGGGTGGATTTGAAGTCAGAGAAAAATTATGATAAATAATCAGGGTTATGTCATTCTCATAGAGATTATGCTCTAACTATTCTTTATCCATTCCGGTTCCCATCATCTTTATCTCAACTTCATCTTCATCTTCGTACTTAAGCTTATTTTTCTCAAATGAATAAAGTATGGGAATTTTAAGGTTAGAATTTAGGTGTTGGTGAGGGGTTCTATTGATAGTGGGTTTAATATTACAAATCATCGAGACCCTATGCACCATGATAGGCTTGAGTGTTTCAGGGGTTATGGTAGGGGCGTGAGTAGAAAATCTAGTGATCTTCTCTATTTTTGTGGAATTAAAAAATATGTGTGTAAAAACGTGTATTAAAATGTGCGTATAAAAACGTGTAAAAATGTGTGTATAAAAACGAATATAAGTTTTAAAAATAAGTAGAAAATTAAAGCGTGTATAAGGTAATAAAAATATAAGTAGAAAATATAAAGGACAAACGATGCAATAATAAAATAAATGGTCATTAAAAATGTAACATGTTAATTGTCTAACATTGCAACAAAAAAAAGATCGATACTTTAAATTGAGAAAAAAAAACTTGTACCTTTAATTGAAATTGAACCTAACATGGATACCCTTTTATGCGATTTGGCCATTATTTTTTGTGATAGGAATACCGAATCTGATTTCAATTTCATAGGTTGTATTTTTTTCATATTCAACTCAAGATGAAAGATGCTTATATGACACTTTAATGAAAAAATTTAGATCTTAAAGATGATAATGATACAAATTTGGTCGATGTTTCTTGTTTTTCGTCTTTTGATCTAAAAAGAGAAAAGAGTTTAACACTTAAACCAAGCAACATCAATGCAATGAAAAACCTCATTGCATTCCTTTGCATGATGTGCGGTAGTCGTAGGACTTCTACACTAAGTTTTACAACTCCCTAGGCAGTGTACCTAATCGTTGCAGTGTAGTATAGGCAAGACTCGGGGGTTGTTATCGTTCTATAGTGGAATAGGTTGGGAAGGCTCGAACAGAGCTTAACCGAGATCTATGGGATTAAAGAGAGATTATTTTTGTATTTTTATATTTTATAGAAAGCAAGTAAATTAATGGTTAAGAGGTTGGTTTGTTTAACTAATTAATAAACTAATTATAATCTAAACTACTATGATAACTTTATGATAAAATGATGTATTTGCTTAATCATGTACTACTCATTAGATTGCTTCTCCTAATCATGTTGCCTTGTCACCAGGGCCGTCCCATGGTTTTTGGAGGCCCTGTGCGAAACGCACAATGCGTCAAAAGTACAATACATGCCTCGAATATGAAAACTTTAAGCATACATAAGGTTGTTTTAGTCAAGTCTAAACAATATTAAAAATTAAGGCAAATGATTTAAGCAATCCTTAAACCTTTAGCGACATGTAAATAATCAGTGATTTTTAACATATCACACACGTAAATATTGGGTTGGAATTGTCACTTTTGAAATCCTTATAAACTAGCTTGGAGAAAAAGAAGAAAGTGAAAAACTAAAAAGCTAAAATAAAAGTGAAAAAGCTAGAAACTCTAAGGTGTAAAATGAAAATGATATAAATTCTGTCATCTTCTTCACTTGCTCATGATCTTTGTCCCAGTTTTGATAAAAAAAATTAGAATCTCTTAAACTAATAAATCTTTTCTTTACACTTTATATTAACTAACATATCATAAGTTTCTAACCATGTATTGCAATAAGTTTTATGCTAAAAATCAGCATCGATGGATGTAAACGTGGTGCCCCTACAAATTTGAAGGCCTTGTGCGGTCGACCACTATGCACATACCCAAATCCGGCCATGCTTGTCACACTCGTGATGATTTGTGTAAGTATTTCCTAAGTCATGAACGAATTACATGAACCCGCCGTCTATTTAATATTCCGTTAAGGCAACGCACAAGTAAGGTAGTATGAAGACTATTACAAGGCCCCTAAGAGTATATTAAATGCAATTTAAATATCTTAAGAGGGATCAACTATATTAGGGGTAAGGTAGTATGAAGACTGTTACCGATGGTATCCTTTCTACACACTCGCGTTTCCCTAGACGTCTATGTCAATTTAATATCTTATGACTAGTTTTCTAAAGCCTAACGCGCACATTCATCACAAGAAGCACCAGTAAAAGGATCTACAATCCAACTTTCATGCATGTATAAGCAAATACAAAGGAGGGTTTAGCCTAACATGTTATAAACAAAGCAAGAACATAAATCAGTCAAACAACACATAGACATATTGAATGATTAAAGATAGATAATCTTACTTGATTAAAACATGGATCAAGGTCAGTTACAATAGGGTTTTGAGGCCCTAAAGTCGGCCTAAAAGCTGACAAAATACTTAGGGTTCGGCTCCCAAAAGTTATACAAAGTTACACACTTAAAACCCTAAATTCGGCTTAATATATATAGGGAAATCGTCGCGACGGCGTCCAGTTGTGGTCGCGACACCGTCACGTGATAGAATCTTCTAGGTCTGATATGAGTCGGTTACGTCCTGATGCCGTCGTCAATTTCCTGACGCCGTCACTAGATAGATCGCGACAGCATCGCTTTATGCCTGCGACGCCGTCTCCACGCTATGTATGCACAATTCTTCAAGAGATTTGGTGTAGGTCCGTAGTCTTGTCCGTTTCTTCTCCAAATGAGCCCAAGTCACGTGTATTTCCTCCAAATGCCATCCAAGTGCTAAAAACCTAAAAACAAACGATTAAGCACATAATCTGGGCATATTTGCATGATTTAAAGGGTTAAATGACCCTGAAATAGTGTATAAAATGACACCTCGTCAAATACCCCTACACTTGGGATTTGCTTGTCCTAAAGCAAATGGGCTTTTCTACCTAGACAATAGCAATATTGGAGTCATTTAACCTACTCTTTAAAAGCATTTTATAACACAACCTTCTAGACCTCGTAATTAAAAGCACGGAAAGCATATACTAGCACCTCACATAAGTGTTTGGGATTCTCTCTTTCACTCGGATGTATAATAAATTATGACAACTTTGGGAAACGGAAAATTAACACTCGTTACTTGTCATAGCATATAAATTACCATAAGCTTGTGGTATGTGCTTAAATACACATACCTTTTACCTTTAAAAACGAGCTGAAATAACAAAAAACGGACTTAAAATGCCAAAT
>BQNB010036911.1:0-45640 GCA_026074375.1 Tanacetum coccineum | reverse complement strand
TCTATTAGACTCAACCCAAACCTGCTAATTTTCGTGTCGGTTTCAGGTCGGGTTTCGTGTCGGGTCAGAAATTGCCATCCCTAACTCTTGGGGACTTGTTTTGCCAAGTCCCCAAAGTTATTTAACCACAAGGACGTAGGGTGCAATGAAACAAATAACCATGAGGGGCCAACCTTGCCATTTCCCCAAACATATACCCTGTCACTCTCTTTTTGTATAAACCAGTCTTTCCCGCCATTTTTGTCTTCCCCAAACATCACGAGTTCACCCCCACCTCTTTACCCTGCAACCCCAATTCCCCCATGGATAATCATTTTCACCCCCCTCCACTACCTTTCCCAGCTACAAATGTGCCATGTTGGCAATCCAAACCCACACAAAAACCTCATCAAGGGCTGTGAACACTCGATTTGGAGACCAAGGATAATCAAGGGACATGATACGTTTGACTTAGCACTCTCACAAGTAACACAACTCCTTTTATGTGTGTTGAAAGAAACACAAGTAAAGAGAAGACAATGAAGACTAAGTCGTTTTTCTCTTCCTATTTAAAGGCTATTGTAACAGCCATTGTAGCATAGATAGTTTTGAAGTTTTAAGTTAGTTTTATGTAATTTTACAAGTTTTTAGTTTTTAAAGAAAAGTTTCTTTGTACTTGTTCTCCTTGTTTAATGAAAATTCAGTAAAAATTCTTAACTTGTGTTCTAAGTGTTAAAGCTTGCCTTAAATCTTTTCAACTTTCATTTAAATATCTTTAAAACCTGTTGTTAGCCACTGTTAAGAAAAATTCAAAAAAAAAAGTGAAAGAGCAAGTTACTGTTGGATAAAAAAGAGGCATGGATGAATAAGCAACTATGGATGGCTTATTGGGTTATGGCTTAGTTAAAGCTTATTTATAAGCTTGGGGTAGGATTTAGAGCTTAATTAGGCTTCAAAGAGTCCTTTATGAACAAAGGATCAAAGGTAAATTTCTTTCAAATTTGGCTTATTTACTGTAGCAATAAGCTAACTCAGCTTATTTTTAGCTTATTTCTGTTTTTTTTGCTTATTAGTGTGTAAGAATACTTGTTAAGTGCTTATCATTTCATTGTATGCAATTTTAAGTTAAAACTGTCAAGTATAGTTAATACTGTCCTAAGCTTAAGTATCATTTAAAGTGCTTAATTTCTTTGCTTTTTATCTCTTTACTGTCTTAATTAGCTTAAGTAGTATTAGTAACTCAAGAATTTCAGTTTAAGTTAATTTTTATAAGTTTTTAAACCCTTTTTCAAAGATTAAGGGGGTGTTTGGGATAAAAAACGGGTCAAAATGGTATGTGCATGGGTTGAGTTACTTTAATGAGTCATAAGCTTAAGTTTTAAGCTTATTTAAAGCTTTTTCAAAAGTTTTCAAGGTTCAAGATTGTTTTTCAAAGTTTTTTAAATCCTTTTTCAAAACTGTGGGATTTTAGAAGACACCACAAGTGCTTATTCAGTTAAGCACTTGTGGCTTGAGTTTAAGTGTCAAAAGAGTGTGTTTATTGTGTCTAAAAAAGGCTGTCAAACAAGCTTTGTTCTTTTGACTTTATAAGTCAAAATTCACCAAGTCCCTTTGGTGGCAGTTTTAAAAAATCCAAAAGACCCTTTTTCACCTTAAAACTCAGCAAGTTTTTTTAGTTTTAACATGTCAAACTTTGTGCACAAGTCCATAAGCTAGGGTACTGAACCTGTTCTAGCTTATCTTTTCAATTTGAGCTTATTTAACAGCTTTTAACAAGCTGTTAAATAAGCCCATAGTTTTAAGCTTAAATCTCCCCTGGTGCAAAGGGGAGATTTTAAGCCACTTTTTCTTGGTATTTAAGTCCATTTAAGCCCAAGTTATTGGCTTATTTCAAGAGCCTATAAGCTCTTGTATAACCCTCTTGATTTTCAGACCTTATTAAGCTTGTTAGTTGGCTTATTTTTAAGCCCAAAACTTGCTTTTGGCTGTTTCAGCATAACTTAGGTATAGGGATTGCTTAATTCTCATTTTTGCTTTTACAGCTTATTTCATAAGGCCATTTGTGTCCAAATAGCTTATTTAGGTAGAATTAGTTAGTTGTTAATCTTGTTAGCCATTTCCCTAGCTTATTTGTCCCATAGTTTAGCCTTTTAGTTTTTTTTGCTCAATTTAGATTCTGCCATTAAGCTATGTTCTAGCTTATTTAGTTTAAGCCTTTATCCTTTTTAGTTTATTTAGGTTAGAATTAGCCCTTTTAGCTTATTCAATCCTTAGTCCTAGCTTATTTCGACCCTAAGTCCAAAAGGACTTAGCATTTTCTAGCCTTTAAGCCAAATAAGCTATTCTGTCGAGTTTAAGCTCATTTTTAAGCTTATTCACAGCTTTTCAGAAAAAGTTGTAGAAGACAAAGTTGTTAAGCCCCACGAGCTTAACAACTTTGCTTCTTTGAGTTTTCGAAAAAAAAAAGGGGAAAGACAATTGGTCCGGGTGAGCAAGACTCGAACCCGTGACCAATCGATACGATCCCCCTTTTATAACACTCCTTACCACTGCGCCCTTGGGTCTTTTTCGTTAAAGACTCAAGGGGTTAGATACTTAAGGGTGTTTTGAGCTCTAATAAGCCCATACGACCTGAAAACAACTATAATTCGGGCTTATTTGTTAAGCAACTTGTGTATTTTCATTTTCGTAGGTTCATAATAAAGAAAGTATTTTTTATAAAATATTCAGAATTTTTCGAAGTCATTTAATATTTTTTATAATTTAATTTCGTTAAAAGTTTATTTAATTCAAAAAAAATACAAAAATTATCAAAAAAAATATTTTGCTTTTTAGAAAATTTTCTTTTGTCATATAGTTTGTAGAAAAAATACAAAAAATTTCGTAGGGTCAGTTTTACAACTTTTCCTCTTTTAAAGAAAAACCGGATCCGGAGCGGATTTTGATTTGACTCTATTTTGGTCAAACGAACTCCGTTTTCGGTCTAGACTTTTCATTCTTCGTATTTAGTCCCTAGATAGTTTAAGAAGTAAAAATTTCTTCGTAAGGTTAATTTTGAAAAGATTTATTAGGTTTTTCCCCTTTGTTCGTGATCGGGCACTCGTATTCTAGTTTTAATTTTGAAATTTCTAAGTTTTTTCTTAAACGTTTAGATTGTCATATCTATTTTGACTTTTCAACTTCAGCAATTATATTCCTCCTTCAAACTCAAATCCTTCGATTGTAACGATTTTTCTCATTCCATCCTCGTTGGGGATCAAACGACCCGGGAACATCTATATCTACTTCCGTATCATTTATCTTGTTGATTTTTAGACTTATATATATTTTATATTTTATATTTTATTATATATTATATATATATATATAGTGTAAAACTCACCAATTACAGATATAGTCATTTTTAAACTATGATTCGAACCACCTTAGTAACTAATTACTTTATATCTCTTAAGTAGTTGAATATGCACTTACATACTTGCATTATAAACCATTCCCATTCGTACAGGATTTTATATAGGAATGATTTATAATGATGTAACATGAGCTTGCATAGTGAAAAGGGATACAAATTTTTAAGCTTTAGGCAGTTAAAAATATCAACATGTTGCATGTTCTTTTGAAACAAATGAGAATTTTTGAAAGTGTTTCTTTCAGTGTAATGGGTTGTACGGAATTGCTGAAGGACAAAATTATAAGACTTCAAAAAACAATTCAGACCTGATAAAAAAGAGTTAGCTAAAAATGTGTCGGGTCAAAGTAGGTTGAAAGTGTTACAAAGTGCGTTTTTAATGCATAAATCTTCATTAATTTTACAAAATATGAATCTAGAGTTCAGTATGGAGATTGACAGAAAGGATTGACAGAAAGGTATGCATCTATATAATTTTTTAGGGACCAAAATATTGGCATGTCTATTGTTAAACTAATGTTTTATTGCTTTTATTCAGAACAAGGGTCAAAGTCTTCCCAGACCCATGTGAAACCCATTAATCCTCCTTCTGTTCAGAAGAAATCTGCTCCATATAAACCTCGTGATGCAAAGGCCGCAGCTGCCAAAGAGGCAAATATGCGACATAATACATTTCTCTTATATTCTTTGAAACTTAACATCATGATCATATCTTTAACTGCTATAATATGTTCAAGCTGTCTGTTTTGACCTGTTTATTTATGCATGGTTTAAACTGGGTTATCTTATACCTCTATAATTTACTTAGAGGTTTACTAACTGATGCTTAACATTACTATACAATCAATGTAGTCGAGAAAACTACAAATCATGCAGTCCATTAAACTACAAGAAACCAAATGAATATATATATATGAAAATGGATGAACATATATATGAAACTATTTTAGACTTAATTAGTTAGATAAATGAAATTGAATGAATGTACCGCTTTTACATATATTTGTGTTTGACAAAACACTTCTTTAACGTTTCAATAATATTACAATGTATGCTTTTCTACTTTTGTTTCATTGTTATGTGTTTTCTTTTTCGAAGCTAGCCCGCCCATCTGGGCGGGCTATGAAACTAGTAGGATATATAGTAACAAGCAAGATTACCCGCGCGTTGCTGCGGAGCGTTAATTTTTCGCGCGTTGTTGTGGGGAATTAATGTTTTTGTTTGTGCGGGTTTATTTTTCGGTCTTTGTAGCGTTAAATTTTTTTTTCTTTTTTTCCCTTGCGCGAATTTATTTTTTCGGTCCCGTGCTTAATAGTTTGGTTTCTTTCCCATATTTTAAAAGTTTGTTTTTTTTTGCTATATGGGTTTTTTTTTCCCGAAGTGATTTTGTACGAATATTGCGCGTTGCTGCGGAGCGTTAATTTTTTGCGCATTGTTGCGCGGCGTTAATGTTTTTTTTTGTGCTGGTTTGTTTTTTTGGTCTTTGTAGCGTTAATTTTTTTTTTTCAAGAGTAGTTCCAAGAAACCGCTGCTAATTTCAATCAAGGAAATACCAGTTACCGAGCCCCGATTGCTAATCAAATTCGACCTCCCGGTTTTCCTCCCGTTCAAAACAATTAAAACAATCAAGGAAATAACAAAACGTTCCTAACCAAAAACCGGGGGGGGGGGGGGGTGGGAATAATTACAAACCAAAGACAAATTTATCATCCTATGATTTAATCGACCCTCGGTTCACCAAAGCCCACTTACCAAGCTGTCGCAAAAACAGGTGTGTCAAAGGTGACTTTCAAATTACGTCAAAGTAATGATGTTAGTGATGAGAAAATATGCAGAATCATAATAAATTTGCAAAAATCAAATTACCATTTAAGGACTGCTTTCCAAATTCGAGATTTCCAATCGTTTACTTTAGGTTAGTGTCAACATACTACCAAAACATCCTTACTCAAATCCCAACAATACTATTATAATATAAACTTACAAAAACAAACAACAAACATTATACTAATCACCTTATAAACCTTCCTTTTAACCACCACCTTCCTACCCCTTACCCACTTAATACCTAATCCCACCCTACCCCCCCCCAAAATCTTAATAAAAATAACTATATCATACCAATCCCCTACAACACAATCTCTACCAATCATCCCTTTTAATCCCCATACATCACCAATCTCCCAAACCCCACAAACCACCTTAAACCCCCCAACACATATATAATTAAACAACCCAAATAACAAACCTTAACCAAACTCCCCCCCCCCCCCCCACTCTCTATCACTCCCTAATCAACACACAATAACCAATGTCCACACTTATACACTATACTCTTATAAAACCTATACAAAACAGCTAGCCTCAAAAAGAGCACAATTCCTCATACTCTCATCATCCCATAGATGGAGATTATATAGATGATATATCTCCTCTCATCAACTCGCTCGCTCTCGATCCCCAAAATTAAAATCCGCTCGAATACTCACTCTAATAATTAACGACTATATCATCTGTGTGGTGTCCAATCACCCAACGCCCAACTCTATATCACCTTACACTAACATACTACCTCCTCACACCCCTCCACACCCTTAGGAAATATCTAATCTTTGTTGTGTGTAGAGACACTGATAGATGAATCCTAACTATTTCCCTCAAACCCTTCTCAAACACCTCCTGTTGTGCTGAAGTTAGATGTGTAATTGTAAAAGGGCGCATTAACCAAGATGCTCTAGGGTCTGCGTATAGATGATCGAGAGTTCACATCTCACTCTCGCACTATAGACATGTGTGTGTGTATGTATCCTACCTTCTTATTCACACACCATTTCCCCCTCATTCCGAACTTTTGAATGAGTATATAGAGATTCTTGTGCAGCTCTTCTTATCCGTCTTAGTTTCGTCACTTTGGTGTTTTTTAGAGTGTGCCTATCTGACGTGTTGCATTCACTCTCGCATACTATGGACCCGAACATTTTACTTCTTCTTGTAGATAATCGTATTTCACTCTTGTGTTAGAGAATGAGTGCTCAGAGATCGCGTCTTCGTAGGAGTCGATCGCTTGCTGAAGGTCAGTCTGTGAAAGATGAGACTCTCTATCTCCGAATGTCACGGGAACAACCAATACCCGAGTGTGTGACACTCTATTATGTATACATCTGAGTGACCGCAGTGTAGTCGATCCGATAGTCCATGCCCCGTCCTTCACACTCTCGAGATCTGCGTCGCGTGTGCGCCACTAAGAAGCCTTCACTTCTTGAGCATAGCCATCTCTCCTCCCAATGCAATCGCGTCACTCTCTCTCACACTTTACACCCTATGCACCACACATATAGCGATACTATCTTGCCTCACATAAATTCACACGAAAAGAACTAAAGTCGTCTGTCCGCATCGCTACTCAAATCACTGATAAATCTTAATTCATGAACCTCCCAGTAGTCGAACATCCAGGATCCTTACAATCACATCTCACATCTACGAATATCGTATTTTTGGAAGGTGACTAAAAGTTAACAGTTCACAACAAGCGAGCCATCGATTGGAAACTCTTGACATCAAGGGTATTAACCCGGAATTTTGTACTCACAAGATTCTTATGGAAGAGGACTACAAACCGGTGGTTCAACGCTCCCAAAGACGGGTTAATCTAAAAATCCTCGAGGTCATCAAAAAAGGAGGTTGAAAAACTTCTTGACGCCAGATAAATTTACCCCGATCTCGGTAGTCCTTGGGTAAAGCACGACATTACGTACTCGATAAGGGTGGCTTTACCGTTGTTGAAAATGAATTAATCCCGACTCGATTGGTTACGGGGTGGCGTGCGTACATTGACTACCGCAAGTTAAATGAAGCCACCCATAAAGACCACTTTCCACTACCGTTTATGGATCAAATGCTCGAGAGATTAGCGGGAAATGATTACTATTGTTTTCTCGATGGTTTCTCAGGTTACTTTCAAATTCCCATCGACCCTCATGATCAAGAAAATACAACATTCACATGTCCTTACAGAATATTTGCCTATCGTCGCATGCCTTTTGGCTTATGCAATGCACCGGGCACGTTCCAAAGGTGTATGATGGCTATCTTTCATGATATGATCGAAAAAATGATGGACGTCTTCATTGGACGACTTTTCGATCTTTGGGAATTCATTTGGAAATTGACTCTCTCGTATAGACAAGATGCTTCAAAGGTGCGAAAACACCAATCTTTGTCTGAATTAGGAAAAGAGTCATTTTATGGTTAAAGAAGGCATTGTTCTTGGCCATAAGATCTCCAAAAAAGGGATTGAGGTTGATAAAGCCAAAGTCGATGTGATTGCTAAGTTACCTCATCCCACCACCGTCAAGGATGTTCGGAGTTTTCTCGGTCATGTCGGTTTCTACCAACGGTTCATTAAGGATTTTTCCAAAATTTCCCGACCAATGACTCATCTTCTGGAGAAGAATACTCCGTTCATCTTCTCAAGTGAATGTATCCAAGCTTTTGAAACGTTAAAGAAAAAACTTACCGAAGCTCCAATCTTGATTGCCCTAGACTGGGATTTGCCCTTTGAGCTTATGTGCGATGCAAGCGACTTTGCCATAGGTGCAGTCTTGGGGCAACGTCATGAAAAACACTTTAGGCCTATACACTATGCTAGCAAAACAATGAACGAGGCAGAATCGCATTACACCACGACGGAGAAAGAAATGTTAGCCGTGGTGTATGCCTTTGAAAAATTCCGGTCTTACCTCATCTTGAACAAATGCATAGTGTATACGGATCATTCCGCCCTAAAATATCTCTTTGCTAAAAAGGATTCCAAGGCGAGATTGCTCCGGTGGGTTCTCCTCCTTCAAGAGTTCACATTCAAAGTAATTGACACAAAAGGAGCCGAGAATCTCGCGGCCGATCATCTTTCCCGATTAGAAAATCCTTATGAAAATGTGCTCGACCCAAAGGAGATAAATGAAAAGTTTCCTCTCGAGACACTTAATTTGGTGACTTTTCGTGGTGACTCAAGTACCCCGTGGTTTGCCGATTATGCAAATTACCACGCGGGGAATTTCATTGTTAAAGGGATGTCGTCCCAACAAAAGAACAAGTTTTTCAAGGATGTTAAACACTACTTTTGGGACGACCCCTATTTGTTCAAAATATGTGCGGATCAAATGATCCGGCGGTGTGTTGCAGGCCAAGAAGCTGTTGACATCCTCACAGCTTGCCATAGTGGACCCACCGGGGGACATTACGGTGCCAACTACACCGCCAAAAAGGTTTTTGACTCAGGATTTTATTGGCCCACGATTTACAAAGATGCCCATGACTTGGTCACCCGATGTGACACTTGTCAGCGTCAAGGAAAAATTTCGCAACGTGATGAAATGCCTCAAAATTCCATCCAAGTTTGCGAAATCTTTGACGTGTGGGGCATCGATTTCATGGGGCCGTTCCCGTCTTCACGAGGGAACAAGTATATACTCGTGGCAGTCGACTATTTGTCAAAATGGGTTGAAGCGAAAGCGCTCCCCACCAATGACGCCCGAGTTGTTTGCAAATTTCTTAAATCTCTCTTCGCCCATCGGGTGTACCCCATACAAGCTCGTATACGGAAAGGCATGTCATCTACCGATCGAGCTCGAGCACAAAGCCTACGAGCCTTGAAGCATGCAAACTTTGACCTTAAGACCGCGGGTGATCACCCTAAAGTTCAACTCAATGAACTAAATGAAATTCGTGATATGTGCCTATAAGAAATCTTTAAGCTATAAAGAGAAAACAAAAAGGGTCCATGACTCAAAGATCAAAAACCGCGTTTTCAACGTCGGTGATCAAGTCCTCCTCTTTAACTCTAGATTGAAGATGTTCTCAGGCAAGTTAAAATCCCGTTGGTCCGACCGAACACCCATTTTACCCAAGTTTTTTCCATATGGGCAGCCGTTGAGTTATCACAAAATCCAGCCAAACTTTAAGGTGAACGGTCATAGAATTAAACACTACTTTGGAGGGGACGTACCACAATTGGTTGTCCTGGATCTCTAAACCTTACCCAAGGACAAATGAATTCGGGGATTGGGTCAAGCTTAATGACCCTAAACAAGTGCTTCGTGGGAAGCACCCCATGATTATCTATTTTTCTTCTTTCTTATTTCTATTGTAATGTGAGGAGGCTTGTACTCTTCTGATTCTTGTTGTTTGTGCTTGTGATTTTTTGTAGAATTGACCCAAAATTTTCTGAACACTCTCGTGTTCGGTGTTTTGTCCAGGTCCACTCGAGCTTCCTAGCCTTTGCTTGCAATTAGTTTGGGGAAATCCGATATCCTAGATTATTATCGACTAACATTTATCTTTTAGCATACTTGATAAACGGCTTGAGATTTTTGTGATACTTTCTCCATGCTCGGATTATGCATTCGACTTTTTGAGTTCTAGTATGGGGTTATAAGCCTTAGACTAGGAAACATTGAGGACAATGTTTAGTTTTAGTATGGGTATATTCCTTCGATATGATCTTACTAACCTTTGCTCGTTGTTCTCAAAAACGTACCGCCCCCGTTATCCGTACAAAAAAACTTTAAATTTTTAAGGCTTAATATCTAGTTTATTACTCATATACATAATTTTTTTTTAAATTGTAGAAATTAGAAAATAGTTGACACAAATGTAGGCTTTCCGTTGGTGAAAATGAAAAGTAAATTTTGACCCGACCGGTTCTATATCTTAGCTTTTTCTCCTCAACTAAATAGATTTTTATTTTAGGCTAATCTTTTATACAAGGAGCTATAAAACGCAAGTCTAGCTTAGCAAAGTCAAGACTTTTCAAGTTTCCATAATTGATTTTAAATAATGCAAATCGTTTTATTTGCTAATTAATTCCCGATTGCTTTAATTAGAAATTTAAAATTGTGAAGAACAAGAGATAGATAGAGTATAGTATAAGTTTTGATACTATAAAACGATAGATAAGTTGGTATTTCTGTTAAGGCTCATAAAGTTAATTGTAGCTTTTTGCTCCCATCATCTAATACTCAGTTATATAATTGTTGAATAAATAAGGTTTCTTTGGTTTTTACGATTCTTAGTTTAGATCACTTCATAGAGATTCCTTCTTGTGAAAGAAAGGTACACAATCGAGGTTTTTCAGTTTGTGAGGAATATATATCTCTTGGACATGGTCGGACTCGCATACCGATGAGGCAGTTGTTAAAAAAGACCACAGGCTTGAAATTGTGGCTAAAATAATAATTTATGAAAAAGACACCGAAGCCGAAATAAGACATCTGGATCACGAATTGTGGCTCGCAAAACCGATGTGATAGATGTTTAAAGGGTGGAGATAATAATAATAATAATAACTGTGGGTTGATAAAAGTTTATATACCTTTGCCGGCATCAACTAACCATGTGGTAGTCTCTATATAGGCACATATAGAAATAATATTCTGATAAGACAGGTAAAAGTTTGCAGCATCTTGTCGCTCACAACCGAAGTGCAGCCATCTAAAAAGGTCGGAGGAAATTACCGAGGTCCAAATATGGTTTGATGCATCTTGCCCGCTCACAACCGATGTTAGCAAGCCTTCCTAAATTGACCAATGTTTAATAGATGTTGCAAAAAAAAGAAATAATAAAGCCAAATTTCAACTGGCCGTGGGGTATAGTCAGAAGAGAAAGGCCTCCGTGCTCTGGACGGGTGCTTGGCACGTGGGGTGTAGTATGTGAGTTGGTATATGATGGCGGTCTCTGACACTCTAGCGGACGTACTATTGAGTCTACAGTCCGGGGGCTGCTCGTATCCTGACGCGTGGGGGTGTCTCCAGATCTGTCTATGACCGAACACACCTAGAAACATAAAGTATTCATGGGAGTCGATACAGCACCATTATTCATGCTACTTGCGACACATGCCCGCACTATCGTAGGCGGTGTCGACGTTTAGGAAAGGATTTCAAACTAATAATGGTCTAAACCAGGTTTACTTTATCAATAAAGACATAATTTATTTGTCACCAATAATTATAATAAAATCCTTAGAGGAAATTAGGAATAAAGGAGGAAAAGTAAATACACATTTAGCTTTTATGAGTAGTGTTAGCATCATACCTTGTAATTTACAATGATCTTGTTTTTTAAGCTTGGCTTGGAGAGGTGAAAGTCGGGGACGGTAAATTTATCCATTTGGACACTTTTTGTGCTTTTTGTTCTGTGATCCTAAAAGTTATCAATGAATAATGAAAGCAATACATTATGTCACACATGAATAAGTTAGAAAAATCATAAAAATGAGAAAAGTTTTGAAAAATGGGAAAATGGGGGTGTTTTAAAGCTTGTGATTTCTTAACTCTCTCCACAAAAGTCTTTGCTACTTTTCAAAGATTTAGTTTAGGGAAGCTTTGAGGTATTTAGTTTTAGAGCATATAATATTGCGTGAGGACACGACAATCACTTAGTTTGGGGAATTTTGTCCAACTTATTTACCAAAGCAGCTAGTCCATCATTGTTGCTACTGCTTCTAATACTTCAGCTTGTCGGTCCGTCGTGCCATGTTTAAGAATGATCAGCTATGGTATGAATTGCTGTTAGAGCTTTGGTCGGTCTCATCCCGAGGATAGGTCCCTGCGAATCAAGCAGTTGATGGTTCATAGTTCCTTATAAAAGGTATTCACCTTTTGATAATTATTGATGTCATGAGTAGGGCACTTGTATATCAGGTCATTATACCGCTCTCAGGCCTGGTATAATGATTCGTCTCCATCTTTCTTGAAGTTGTGAATATCTTCAAGTTGTTTTGCGGTCATGGAAGGTGGGCAATACCTTTGGATAATGGCCTTTTTTAGGAGATCCCAAGGTTTGATAGTTTCTGGGGCGAGTCTGTCCATCCATCTTTTTGCAGCTCCGATAAGAGTAAAGGGAAAAACTCAGAGCATGACTGCGTCTTTAGAGACTCCAGGAATATTGAATAAGCTAACGATGCTGAGGACCCGTTCAATGTGATCGTGAGCATCCTCTTCTTTGTTCCCGAAGATTCCCCCAATTCGCGCATGAATTGACTCTTGATTTCGAAATTGACATTACCTCACGAATTCGTTTTAACCACTCCGGTCTTGATTTTTCTCGTGACAAGCTAGTATTGTACATGTGAAGTATTGACGTCTACTCCTGCCATAGTTCCTGCAAATATAGAGTTTAGGGAAAGAAGAGAAATAATCAAATAAATCAAATTAATTCTAAATTCTTAGCCTCCCAGGCAGCGTGGCCAAAAACTTGAGATGCGTTATTTATTTTAATATATATTACAACAAGTATTAAATTTTTAAAACTCGTATCTAAACCTGAACAACGCACTACGTGCAAGAACCCGATCGGGTACATAAGAATGGTAAATCCGAGGTCGTCCCAAGAGCTAAGTTGTAATTAGTTTTAATTTGAAATGTCACGTTTAGAAAATGGTTTTTGATTTGAGTAGAAATGAATTAAAAATAACAATAAAATTATATACTGGAAATAAAAGAGTTTGGAGATATCAAGAGAGAAAATGTGCTAACCTAGTTACTTCATTACTATTGTTATGAAAACGTTTTCCTGTGCAATGTTAAACTATGATTTCATTAGTGGTTTCTAAGGTCGATAGACTTGAATATGCATATATAGTCTATCTTATACTCCATGCAATTCCGAATCAGTCCCAAATCATCTGGGAGGTAGGTTATCCAGGTTGTAGTGATTAATCCCAACTATTCCCAAAACATATCTAATAACCTATAAAGATTATTAACCCTCTCTAAAAGAGTTCTTGTGCTTTTTAAGTATATTAAGTGATAAGTACGGTGACCGATTAGTTCCTACACTAGGTAAGGAGTAAGTGATCCTCCCTAGTACCCATTGGATCCCATATTGACTAGATAATCTAATAATGGGGCAAGCTAGGTCCAAACCACCTGTACTACCAAAACCAAAGGTTACACGATAGTCAAGGAATATCTAATGAAACCATAATCTAACAGGAAACAAACAGTAACAAAAGTAACTACATAACCAGGTCAGCACTTTAAGTGCTTAGCCACTCATTGTAACAGAAACACAGCAAGAAATAGAATAAATCATAGATTAAAAACCATACTTCATACAGAATCGTATTGAACGATTAAATACAAAAAGTAAGTAAAGTGTGATCTCCCTTGGACTCCAGGTGGAATTCTTTGAAGGTTGGAAGCCTTTGTCGCCTCTCCAATTGGCTGTGGAGGAAGTGATGTCAGAATAGCTTTAATGAGGCCTCTATTATAAGGGTATCGAACCTGTTACACGCAACAATAAAGGAGTTACGCGTAACATCATACACGCATTCTAAATATAAGCTGTATGTACGGCGTAACCAATATGTTGTTTAATGCTGTAACATTCAAAAAATGTTCATAAGTACGTTATTCTTACAATTCCATAATTTGTGGGATCTTTATGGTTACGGCATAACTGGATATGGTGTTACACCGTAACTCTAACTTTGACAAGATTTCCTTCCAAATATATGGTTACGGCGTAACTAGATATGGTGTTACGCCGTAATCTTGTCCTTGATCTTCGTACTTGCTTAATATAAATTACGGTGTAACCATTTTTGGTGTTACGCCGTAATATTCTTCAGAATTTACACTTTTAATTCCTTTTTCCCTTGTTTCTTGTCACTTTCCTGCATTTCACTTGAAAACTATAAAATGATAGAAAATATCTCATTTTCGAGTATTAGTGAAGCATTTGTAGGTAATATAGGGGGTATTTTGCCACCAAAAAGTATTAAATATTTGATGTTATCAAAGCCAATTGAACAGCGGCAGACCAGACCTTGTAATTCTCAGTACCGTCAAGTTTGAAGGTAATCAGCTGAGAACCAATGTCTTAAGGGTGTAAATAAAAAGGGTCATATATATATATCAAGTTTTTAAATTCCCCAATCACCCCCACTACCCCAGGCTCATCAACTTCTTTCTTTTTATCAATGCTTGGGGTTTTTTAGTATCAACCATTTTAATAGATTAAACAGAAAATAAGAAAAAACAGAAACAGACAAAAACAATCAAAAATTAACATAGCAAACCACCTTACTACTCCTTCAATCACAAATAACCACCAATTTTCAAATCCAACAATCAACAAACCCTTTGAACCTATCCCTTGGCCAAATTTAAAAACCTAAGAAAAGAACCTAAAGAAAGGGATCGAGGGGTGTTACGATGCATACAAGATTCCAAATAACAACAACTAGAACCAAGATCAAGAAGTTCTTTAACTTCGATAGCACAAATGAAAACAACATGACTTAGGAGTTGATACAAAAGACCCTAGTTCTTGACCAAACCATGATTAACCACAACAAATCACTAAAACTCAGTTCTAATTGAGCTATAACACATGGATCAAGAAAAACCCTCAAATCTAGAGAAACCCTAATTTCTTAAAAAACCAATTAACCAATAGATCTAACATATCTATTAATAAAACCCCTAAAGAACACTGATTAACCACAAGATTAAAACAAAGAGATCAAAACCCCCACAATTCATGAAATCCTAATTTTCAAAAAAGTTTTAAAACTTTGGTATAGAGAAACTTGGCTCTGATACCATGTAAAAATGTTTAAACCAAAACCCTAAAACAAGAACAAGATTTTTAAGTGAACCCGGCCAACCTCCCTTTGGCTCACTGTTTTTATTATAATCATGTTAACAGACTTAGCCAAAGTTTTCTTTACAATACATAAAACAATAAAGATTACAAATGTAACAAAGTAGGGTTTCTCTCATTATCAAACGATTTAGAGAGAGATAAAACACATAGTAAACTTGAATGAAAAAAGGAAGAATGACTTGATTAAGGCATTATATATCCACTGAGTAAAAACTTCCAGTTTAGCCCAATTGATACTTCACTTCTTGACAGCTTTGACCCTTCAACAATTTGAGCAAGAACACTTCGAGCTTTAACTATCCAATAATATCATTGAAACACATATGTTTGAGAATAAGGCTTATTATTTTAACACAAACTCAAACATATATGTATACATATGATGAAATAACTTTTTAGAAATTAAAAGTCGACACACAACTATTACAACACGGGTTAACAGTGGTGTATTTGACAACGTACATGTCTCTCATCTTCAGTTTACGAATGATGCACTAATTATGGGTGAGTGGTCCCTGCTGAATGCAAAGAACCTTTCTAGAATCCTAACATGTTTCCATCTTGCTTCGGGTCTTAAAGTTAACTTTCATAAAAGCAAGCTCTTTGGCGTTGGTGTCACCAATTCATAAGTTAACTTACTTGCATCTATGATTGATTGTCTCCCGTCTCACTTTCCTTGCACATACTTGGGACTCCCGATAGGTGGAAATATGGCTAGATGTGCTAATTGGAATATTCTTGTTGATAAATTTCAAAAGAGGCTTTCAAAGTGGAAATCAAAGTCCCTTTCTTTTGGTGGTAGACTAACTCTAGTTAAGTCCGTTCTTGGGAGCTTAGATGTTTACTACTTTTCCACCTTTAAATCTCCCATCAGCATAATCAACAAGCTTGAATGCATAAGAAGAAAATTCTTTTGGGGCGGTTCTGTAGGATATTGGAAATCATAACACAATGGAAGATAGATGTGTTAGCCGAATTTTAGAGAGAGAAAATGAGAGAGAAAGCTTTCTAGTGAGAGAGAGTATAACTTGAATAATGAAATGACTAACCACCCCTTCCATGGCATGGAAGAGGCTTATATAGTATGTTACAAACCGGCTAAAGGGCCTTTGTAGTGGGCTTACATGTTGGGTTTAACACCCGTCCCCATTACAGGAATTTATATAATAAACAATTAACTACATCTTACAATTAAACGAAAAAATACACGGGTTGACCGAGTCTTTTTCTTAATATCTAACAATCTACCCCTATGGGAGGTTACCCCAGAAAATACTAACGTTAAGCTCAGCAATCATCAATTGATCTAGTGTTTCAGCTCGTAGTCTTTGATTCTTCATGTGATATATTGTA
Source organism: Tanacetum coccineum (assembly GCA_026074375.1). Lineage (NCBI taxonomy): Eukaryota > Viridiplantae > Streptophyta > Magnoliopsida > Asterales > Asteraceae > Tanacetum > Tanacetum coccineum. The sequence continues at coordinate 29,223 of BQNB010036911.1, read as the reverse complement.
CTTTGAAGTAGTGATCTTTGTCTTGTGGCTTATAATTGTCCATGATATGTGATCTTGAGCTTCTTTGAGATCATCTGCCAAATCTAATATATGATCATCAACTTGTGATCTTTCGCCGTCTTGTGATCTTGTGTCTTGCGGACCGACTTGATCATACCTTTCTTGATCTTGAGAACTTGAATAATTTGTTCTTGAAGTTCTTTAACTTTAATACTTGGCCACTTCCAGATGGACGTATAATATTAGAGTTGCGAAAGCTTAGAAACATATGTTGACTCTCATGATTTCTTTGAGTTGTCGGGCAAGAATGAGCATGCGTAATAACTTGTCTCTGCCTGAAAAGGATGGCACCATATCTCATCTTTATATAACCTATTAATAAAATAGTTTAACAAATAAAGAGAAAAATTAGTTGAAAATCAGTCACTTGTACTTATTGAAATGTTTTGTAACACATTGAGAGTTAAGCTTTTATCAAAGTTCATTAACCGTTAATTCATATACTGGAACAAGTTTGATTCTTGTGGAATCGCACCATCGTTTCTTTCCAGTTGAAACAAGTTCGATCCATTTAGGATCTCACAAGTCACCTACCAAGAGCTTGTTTAATGTTGGCTCTAGCAGGATTTCCATCTTCACTGTGATACTTAGGTATCGCTCGGATGTGACTACATTACCAACAGAGGATAATGCGTAGGACTCTTATGAAAAACCTTGTTTTCACATTGTGTGGAGAACAAGCAATATGGAATAGTGTTCTAATGAGATTAATTGATGATCTCTTAGCTATAGACTGAATAGTGCATTTTGGTTTTAGAGATTGGAGGCTGGAGCGGACTGCCACCTTTTCAATATCAACTAACTTAGAGTGAGATAGTCAATAGATAACGTTTTAAGACCTCGTAGAAATGGAAACAGAATCTTTTGAGAGATTCCAGAGATGATATGGAGGGGTTGTGCATTGCAACACTGGTCCATAATGTCAGTCTTCAATGTCATCAATCATCATTTAGGGATTATGACAGCAAATGTATTGACCCGGTTTCTGCCTAAGTGTGTGGAGGGCTTCTTTCTTTACACCCTTTATCCTTATATTTATTTTTCATTCTTCAACCCCTTCAGTGCTTATCAAGACTTCATGGCTAGAACCTTGTTATAACACCTCATGTTTTAGGGTCATTGACGATGTCATATAATTCGCTATTTATTTTTAGTCTTGTACGCGTTTGCTTTTAATTCTAATCAGTAAGTTAAATCTTGCAAGCTAAAAATGATCATTCAACGTAAACGGGCATCAAACAATTAAATGTTTACGTCAAGCAAGTATCAGATAATTATTTAGAGGAAAATTATTATCTTTGCACATATTATTTTTATTGATTATGTAAAGTGTTTACGTTTCGCGATAAAATACTTTTAGGCATTCCCGGAACCACCAAAACTTTTTTACGCTTCAACAAATACCCATTATTATACCCAATACCCAAAGTTTTATAAAACTCCACCCACATTATTACTATGGCTGAATTTTTCATAAGAAAACCAACAAGGAAAAATAATTTATAAGTATTTACCTTTATACATTTAAACTACAACTTCAAGTCTTCAATATAATGCAAGATACTTTGTTAAAGACCAAAAATCACCAACTAGCTCATCCCTCACCAAATTTTCGGCTAGAATGTAATCCTAATGGAACATGGAGCACACAAATGACCAACTAGTATATGTACAAACCTTTCTCATTTATACCTTGAAGTACTATGTCTAAGTCTTGACCAAAGACTTCCTTAAACCCCTCAATGTGTCTTAAGACTTATACACATGATCTTTGACTAGTCAAAGATATATATAAAAGAAGCACTAGCAAGAACACACACACATTTCATTTCTTAGGTGAAAAACTTCACTCATTCTCTCTTGTTGCTCTCTCTAACCCACGGCTAAACCACAACAACATAAACAATCCATACAAAATTTATTTACCACATTTCCAAGTATTCCAACAACATATCTAAGATATCCTAAGGTGTTTAGAAGGTTTGGTTTGGTGTTTACAAGTGTTAAAGCAAAAGGGTTTAAGAATTGGGTTTACTTGAAATTAAGGTTTCTTTGGTATTAGAAGCTTGGATTAAATAGCTAAAACAAGGTAATAATAATGTCTTATTTTTAAAAGTCCCTACATCATATAGAATGTTACCTAAAAACCCTTAATTATCTTTACATTCATGATTTTATGTGTATATAATGGCTATGTAGTTAATCACCATTTAGGAAACCTATTTAACGATAAAATAGATTTTTACACTTGGTTATGATTTGGTGCGCTTTTACATATGTTAATGATGTTATATCATGAAAGAAGGATTAAAAGTATCGTACAAGTGTGGTTTATGTATAAAGAGTGTAAATAATACAAGTTACCTTAAAAAGTAAACTATGAAATTTAATGACAAATAATATGTAGACTATGATCTTGTGATTCTTGGACAATCTTTGGACAAATCATGGACTAAGGACCCTAAGTATGTAGGACATGTGATATTAAGTGTTGTAATGGACTTGTAACAAGTGTACTAAACTAGAAAGTTACAAAATCAAGTTTAAACATGTTTTTAACAAAAAACCTCAAAGGGTCTGATCAAATTCGAATTTTAACATATTTATTTTAATAATAATAAATAATACACTACATTACAAGATACGTCTGCAAATAAATAACTACGAAAAACTGAATTATAACTGTAAGGAGAAACTGCATATAGCAAGATTACGCGAAGATAAACTCGTTTAATAGAAAAAATAAAATATAAATAAAAAAACCTTTTAACGTTATCACGTCCGATAAAACAAATGGTTTATCTTAACTCATATAAGTACATTCAAATTATAGGTATCCTAAACAATAAGGAATTATAAATATTTGATCCAAAAACGAAGGAATTATGAATTTCGCAGTGTTTACGATGAATAAGTATTAAAAAAAAATATAAACTATGAACAGTAAAAATCACTATTCATCTCACATACATATTTTTAAAAAATATCATATTATTGATAGAACATTTAATTACGAAACGTCTCGAAAGAATCACTAAATCTGAAGCTAAAACGAATAAAATACATAATTACGGGTTTACGATTGACTAATTTTATAAAAAATAATTTTATAAAAGTCCATGGACAGTAAAAAGTACTGTTCATCAGAGGGTTAGAAATATAAAAATGTCATATTTTGATACATCGTCTTAATACGAAAGCGTGGACGTAAAAAACATACAAAACGGGCTTAAAACGAGAAAGTTACGTCGCTTTTACTAACGTGGTATTTAAAAATGTTTTTACTTTATAAATATGATTTCACAAATGCAATTAGATGGTGATGTAGCTATATAGAATTGTATATGGCATTAGTTAATCAAAGTGCTTAGTACTTATACGAATTATATTTAATTATGTTGCATTCGGTCATTAGTGTGACGCATTTTCTGTTATACTTTGATTATTCATTCACACAAGGTGAGTTTATAGCCCCATGTTTTACTGTTTTACAATATACTTTATAACTTTTGGGGTGAGAACATGCTTGTTACTAATCTCATTTACATGATTGGTTGAAATTCAGTTACAATGGCAACGTATTCGTTTTACAAACTGGTCTGCATACTCAATTACTTATTTTGGGACGAAATACATTGCTTGTTTCACTTATTTTTAAAACAAGGACATTACTTTACTTTTACCCAAATGTTTACGGATTAGCTTAAGCGGATTGAATTGTGAATTACCTGGAGGGTGAGTGTGAATGTTATAAAATAGATCTATTCGGGTGTGACAGCCCCGTTCGGGTGATTAGCTATCACTGGTGTCGAAACTACCGAGCCAAAGAACGTTATAGCATGTCGGAGCATGCAAGAATTTGAACATGAACAATTACGGTGCCTTGAATAAAGTGGCATATATACGAGTCTACGTAACCGCTTCATGAACTTAGAGTAATCGTAATCATTGTTTATACACACATGAATAATTACGTTGCCTTAAATAAAGCGGTAATGCATACTTTGAACAATGGTGGTCCAACCATACAGAACTTTTGTGACTATTTAGGGATTGAAATGGTCATGCATATTTTACAACTCTTTGAATTACAACACTCGTACATACGATTTGGTGACTATTTGGAGATTTAAATGGTCATGCATACTTTACAACTCTTTGATTTCAACGTTCATACATACATTTTTTAGGAACATACAAGGATTTGAAACGGTCATACATACTTTACAAAACTTTGGTTCAACATTTATACTTACAAAAACCTATGAACTCACCAACTTTATGTTGACACTTTTTAAGCATGTTTTTCTTAGGTGAATTAGATGCTTGGCTTACTTGATGTGCATTAGAGTCTAAACCATAACAAGATTACTTTCAAACGACAACAGTTAGAGGTCGTTTCTCTCAAATGACTTGAGCATGTTAAATAGAAGTAACCACTCGAGAAACATATTCCGCTGCGACCCATTTTTGGGGGTGTTACAGATTGGTAATCAGAGCCAAGGTTATAGAGAACTAGGTTGCATTTTACCTAGACTATAACCATTTTACAAACATTGCATCATACAAAAGGGGTTACACTGACATACACACAACTGTTTTGTTGCATTAGTTGGTCATACTAGATGCTTACATGATTCATATACATATTCATATTATAGTACGTATATTACTATGAGGGTCTTGTATATATATACAAAGATGTGTTTACATTCTTTCATACATACTCTACAGTTATTGATATAAGGGTTATTTATATAAATACTAGCGCATATTCATATTTACCATACATCATCTCACAACACTCTATTTTCGAAGCACGACTTAGATAACTAAACTAATCTTATTTTTATTACCCTTCTAATTTTAAAGAACAATGACGATTGCGAATCAAGGGATGAGCATTGAGGAAATTGAACAGATTGTAGCCCAGCGAGTGGCTAATGCTACCAAGGCTGTTGCTATCTATGAGTCAATAAACCAGACCAAACAACGGGAAAACAAAGTAGCAGGGAATGCTAGTAACAAAAGGAAGTGGGAAGGTGACCACAATGGAAGCTTTAGCCAACAACAAAACAAAGAACATAAGGTGTTTAGAGCACACACTGTTAGGCTAAGCAACAAGGAAGACTATGCTAGAAATCTACCATGGTGTAACAGATGCAATTTTTACCATATTGGCCAGTATGCAGAAACATGTGGCAATTGCAAATAGAGGGGTCACCAAGCAAGAGATTGTAGGATCTCAGTCCCGAGAGCGAAACAAAGGTCCGTAGTGTTAGGAAAGAAAGCTGAAGTTATCTGTTATGGGTGTGGAGGTCTAAGACACTACAAGAGTAATTGTCCAATAGTGAAGTTTCAGAACCGTATGGACATGTACTGGAAAGGAAAAGCTCATGGAGACTTTAGCGCCATGGCGTTTAACATCAACATCTAATGAGAGACCTATTACCTAGTAAAACTTAAGTTGGAACTATCATAGACTCTATGTCCTTTAAGAATATCATTGTACTTCCTCTTAAACTTTCGTTGTACTAAACGATTCCAAATTATCTATCAAATCTATGTATTGTGAAATTTTCGCCAATCTATTCCAATTCTCTAATTATTCATGTAAGCCATTCTAAAAATCATAACGCTATTTTGACAAAAATTAGCATAGCATCGGTAGTCCTAAAATATACATGGCCTGATCAACTATGTATAATTCAAGAAGGACCATGCCATGCTGAGAGTAGTCACCTTAAAACTTCTTGTCAAGAAATAATTTTTAATTTATATCAAGTTTTGTGTGCGTAATCATAAAACGTATTTATCATGAGGGGCCCAACTAATAATCATAATAACTAAGTAAACTCTTATACCACCTTATTATATAAGGTCGACATCATTTTATACAAAATCTTATGTCCAAAAGTCAAGATGCATCTCTAGTCACCCTAGGATGATCCACTAACAAGTTTACTCGTTATTAAGGAATATACCAATACACCATTTTCAACGTCTACGTAATACCATAAAGCTTAGTAGTTACAACACCACCATAGATATAAATTCGTTATCATTTGGGGAAGGAAAATGTTGTCACCGATGCTTTAAGCAAGAAAGAGCGAATTAAATCATTAAGAGTTCGAGCCTTAGTTATGGCTAATGGCTTGGATCTTCCTAAACAAACCTTTAATGCTCAGACTAAAGCATAGAAACCGAAGAATCTCAAATACGAAGATGTAGGAGGTATGATCAGGAAGGATATACCGAAGGAGAAGTTAGAGATAGAGTGATGCTTAAGGTTGAGTTGTACATTTTGGAAAACGGGGGAAGTTAAACCCCAGATATGTTGGACCTTTCAAGGTGTTGGCTAAGGTTGGAGCTGTTGTTTACAAGCTTGAGCTTCCTCGAGAGTTGAGCAGGGTTCATAATACATTTCACGTATCCAACTTGAAGTAGTGCTATGTCGACGAACCATTAGCCGTTCCATTCGATGGACTCCGCATTGATGACAAGCTTCATTTTGTCGAGGAACCAGTAGTAACATGGATCGTGAAGTTAAACGATTGAAACAAAGCAGCATTCCAATCATAAAGGTTCAATGGAACTCTAGGAGAGGTCCTGAGTTCATATGGGAACGTGAAGACCAATCTCGAAAGAAATATCCGCACCTTTTCACAGAAACCACACCGTCGTCAAGTGTCGCGTCTTAAGCCTTGAGGACAAGGCTCATTTAACAGGGGAAGACTATAACACCCCGTGTTTTCAGGTCATTTTATGACGTCATTTAATTCACTATTTATTTTTAGTCTCGTACGCGTTTGCTTTTAAATTTTAATCGCTAAGTTAAATCGTGTAAACTAAAAATTATCAATCAACGTAAACGGGCACCAAACAAATTAAAATTTACGTCAAGCAAGCAATATATTATTTTTACGAAAGTAATAATCAACTTTTTATATTTTATTTTTATTGGTCACGTAAAACGTTTACATTTTGCAATAAAATACATTTAGGCATTCACAGAACCACCAAAACTTATCTACGCTTCAACAAATACCCATTATTATACCAAAAACCCAAAGTTTTATAAAACTTCACCCATGTTAACATTGTTGGCTGAATTTTACATAAAAGCAACAACTAGAAAACAAATGCTACAAGTTTATACTTCTACACTTAATCTATATGTCATATAACTTCAAGTAATACAAAATATCAACTCAAAATATCTAAGACTCAACTTGATCATTTTTCTTCCTTAAATCACTCCCCATGTTTTCTTATGGTTTTGGTTTTCTAATAATGAACCTAGTCTTGATTCCAACTAGCTTCTTGTAGTATACATACATACATAACTAGTTAGATATCATACACAACTCATTTTCTTAACCAAAAACTTCACCCATTTCTCTCCTCTCTTCTCTTTAGACCACGTCTCACACAACCATAAATAAATAATCTATACAATTTTATTTACCAAGTATTCAAGTATTCTAACATCATATCTAAGGTATTACAAGAAGGTTTGAAGGATTGGTTTAGTGCTTAAAAGGGTTAAACAAGAAAGGTTCAAGATTAGGGTTTCAAGTGAAATTAGGGTTTTCTTGATTTGGAAGCTTGGGTTTTGTTGATAAGTTAGGGTTTATATCTTGTTTCTATTTATCTAACTTCATTCTAAGGTCATCCAAAAACCCTACCCTCTTTACATTTGTGATTTTATGTGTATATAATGTCTATGTAATAAATCACCATCTAGGAAACATATTAACATGTAAAATGGATTTTTACACTTGATCATGGTTTGAAATACTTTATCATATGCTATATTGAGGTTAAGAACTTGTTATCATGGATATTACTTGGACAAATGATGGACTAAAGGACTTGTAGCAAATTAACTAAGCTAAAAACTTATAAAAACAAGTTTTAAACACATTTTAACTAAAAGATCAAAACCTACTGTTTTAATCACGAAAATAAGGTATTTATTTTATATTTTTATAAAATACTACATGTCATGACGATCGTAGGCATGTAGAGAACTCGAAAAACCAGGCTATAACGAAGAAGTTACGCTATTTGCAAGTTACGATAATAAAATATATAAAAAGAGTTTTTATAAAAGTAATTTTATAAAAATAGGCTACTGTTCACATCAGGAACTTTTTGGAAAATACTTTAGTTAGATGGAACTTTTAATTACGAAGACGTGCTCGAAAGAATCACTAAAATCGGAGTTAAAACGAATAAGATATGACTTTTACGAGATTACGACGATTAATTTTATAAAAATAGTTTTATAAAATATACACGAACAGTAAAAGTACTATTCATCAGAGGACTAAAAAGTTATAAATTTAGTATTTTGATAAATCTTCTTGATACAAAAACGTGGACATAAAAAACGTACAAAACAGACTTAAAACGAGAAAGATACGCATTATTTTTTACTTATACATTATTTCTTGACATGAATAGTATTGGTTCGTGTTTAATAAAAAAATTTGTGAAACATTTTAGAATCACTTAAATAATATTTATAGATGTTTTAAACTTTATAAATAATATTTTACAAAGGCGATTGAACTATTCATACGATTATACGAGTACAAATACATTGTTATTATTTATCAAATGCGATTTAAATACTATTTCACAAATACAATTAGATGGTGATGTAGCTATATAGATTATATATGATGTTAGATATTCAAAGTACTTAGTACTCATATGGCCTATAATTAATTAGGTTGCCTTCGGTCATACGCGAGACGTATACACTCATTTGATATCCATTTACCGTCCATTCACTCGAGGTGAGTCTATAGCCCCACGTTTTACTTGTTTTATATATACTTTACAACTTTTGGGGTGAGAACATGCTTGTTACCAATTATATTTACATGATTGGTTTAAATACATTACATGTGCCTTTACAATTTATTTTACAAACTGGTCTACATACTCAATTGCTTATTTTGGGACGAAATACATTGCTTGTTTCACTTCATTTTTGAAAACAAGAACATTACTTTACTTTTACCCAAATGATTACGGATTAGCTTAAGCGGATTGAACTGTGAATTACCTGGAGGGTGAGCGTGAATGTTATGAAATAGATCTATTCGGGTGTGACAGCCCCATTCGGGTGATTAGCTATCACTGGAGACGAACGTTATAGCATGTCGGAGCACAACATTTACCTGAACATGAACACTTACGGTGCCTTGAATAAAGTGGCATATATATGAGTCTATGGAGCAGTTTCATGAACTTAGAGTAATCATAATCATTGTTTTATATACACATGAATATTTACGTTGCCTTAAATAATGTGGCAATACATACTTGAACAATGGTGGTCTAACTATACTTAACTTTTGTGACTATTTTTGATTGAAATGGTCATGCATACTTTACAACTCTTTGACTTCCAACATTCATACATACATTTTTGCGAGCATACAAGGATTGAAATGGTCATGCGTACTTTACACAACTTTGGTTTAACATTTACACTTACAAAAACCTATGAACTCGCCAACTTTATGTTGACACTTTTTAATAATGTTTTTCTTAGGTGAATAAGCTACTTGACATACTTGATGTGCATTGGAGTCTAAACAATACAATATTACTTTTCAAACGACACGTTTAGAGGTCGTTCTCTCATGTCTTGTGCAATGGTATTATAAGTAACGCTCCCAGAAACATATTCCGCTACGACCCATTTTTGGGGGTGTTACAAAAATGATACTCAATTGTGTTTTGAACTGTTTTGAAATTTGACTGTGCGAAAATGTAGTTTTGTTTTTGGGACAAGATATGTGCTTATGACTGCTATGTGAATATTATGTGTTACATGATTGTTTGGATCGGAGGGGTACGCCTATCTCATTATTTGTATGATTGTTTCCATCGGAAGGGTACGCCTACCCAGTATTTGTGTAGTTATTGGAGTGGCTGGGTACGCCTACCCTGGTATGTGTGAGGTCCTGCCCTAATCTAGTGCTCCAGCTGGTAGGCCCTTTAGGTGCGTAAGTGACATATGATGATCAACTAGCGGGATTGCTAGGACGTGTTACATGATTAGCGGGAATGCTAAGTCATGGGCTGTTTGCATATATTCACTGTCATATTGCACTATTGTCTACTGTTTTGAAATATTGGCACAACTTTTGGGTTTAAGGTCAAACCTACGAGCTCACCAACATTATTGTTGACGGTTTTGAGTATCATTTTTAGGTGTGTCAATTAAAGGTATATGAATGGTATTGGAAGAGTAAAGATGTAACCCAATAGGACTGGGTCGAGATGGGTTTTGATTATTTTTGTCAAGTCTTAACTTGTAAAATTTATGTAAACCCAAGTTTCATTTCTTGTAAATTGTAAAGTGTGTGATCTTGTATCTTGTGAGATGAACGGTATCGTCGCATCCCGTGTTTCCCCCCTGGCGGGGTGTGACAGATTGGTATCAAGAGCCAAGGTTATAGAGAATGCCGGTTTTTATAAAATAAAATAAAAACGCAACTATAACCAAAGTGAAATCTGTTTTTAGTAAAACCTCGAACATGATGAAAGTTACCTAGCTCGAGCAGTTCATGGTATTTTCCTAAATTATGCATAGCCTGATCAACTATGTTTAATTCATGAAGGGCCATGAAATGATGGGGTTAGTTTTCTAAAGTTATGTTGGAGAAGGGAAGGGATGTGTGAGTATGAGACCACCTGAAAATGATAGGATGTAAAGTGATGAGAACACCTGCGAGTGTTGAGTTTGAGATCATATTGATTTTAGGATTGCCATGCTGCCTTAGTAGTAGTGTGCGATGGCTTGAGAATGTAGGTAAAATTATAGCAGGTAGCGATGTTGATTGATTGATGTTGGTCGTGCTTCCCTTAGTGTAGTGCATGTTGCCTTGATAATTTTAGTGAAAATTCGCAGGCAGCAACGTGAATTGAGAATATGCTTTTGTGGATTATGTGCTCTATGTGATGACCAGATGTGCCTGTTCGATATCGAACCTGGTCGGTATATATATGTATATATATGTATATATACAGTTACGAACGTCTAATTTCAAGCGCTATAATGATTTGTATATGTAAGCATAATGATGCTGATAATTTGGATAATAATATTTTATACTTATACCCTTTTATCGTGTTATCACAGGATTTCTACCCCAGTGTTTGTTGACCCAGAGATTTCCACCCAGGCTGACGAAGCTCAGAGCTCCCGAGTGCCCGTACCACTTCCTGAGGATCCCTATAAGGCTATTAGGCAGGCTTATTTGGTTGGGACGGACACTGAGTCCGAACCTTTTGAGAGCCCTTTTGAGACTGAGGCACCTGAGTCACCACACATTGTAGCACCACCCACATCACTACCTGATAGTACTCTACCTACCTTGGTTTCTATTCTTTGTAGGACCGTGCGTATGGCTGTGCGTGTTCCACCTGCGATGTCACCAGGCCTCTCTGCCAGTATGGCAGAGGTGGCAGCTATATCCGATTTAGCGTTTTGTAAGAGGTTTAGGTCCTCTTATGAGAGTTTACCATCTTCGTCACCGCCAGACCTTCCTTTACAGAAGCGTTATCAGGGTACATCTGAGTTAGTAGAGGATGATAATGAGGAGGAGGACAAGGAGATAGAGGAGAGTTTGTATTCTAATAGTATGAGCGAAGACGCAGAAGAAGAGGGTCATACTACAGAGGATGAGGATCCTGTTGTAGGGGACGAGGGTCTTGCTGCGGGGGACGAGGGCCTCAATATGGGAGTTGAGAGTCTTAGTTTAGGTGAGGGTGAGGTTGTACCTGAGGGTCAGCAGCGGGCAGCCCCGGTTGTGGAGACAGTCGTGGGTAAGCCTTTAGGATTAGGATATGAGGCCTTAAGACACCGGGAGATAGCATTGGGAGAGGGTCAGATGCCTAGTGTATTCGAGGTAGGTCAGAGTTTTGGATCTGTACCAGAGTCTGAGAGACCAGAGAGAGTGTCGACACTTAGTCAGCCCACACTCACTACATGGATAGACCCGGAGGATGATATAGCTTACATTGATGTTCCTGCTTACCCACCACCAGCACCACCTGCTCAGACACCGCCATCACCCGAGTAGTCATCTGGTTCATTTCCTATTTCTCCAACACCTTCTATTGTTCCTTTACCTATTTCATCACACATGATACCACTCATCGTTCCATCGCATGTATGTTTACCCGCTACAGCTGAGACTAGGATTTTTGACCGAGTTGGGAGCACGAGTTGAGATGTAGGGAAGATTGATTCGTGATCATACGGTACGATTGGAGGATCTATCACTTGCTTTGTTTGAGAGGTATGATAGGGATATAAAAGAGTTATTAACTAGCTCAGAGGCAGTCAGGGATGAGATCTTTTCCCAGAGATATTGATTTAGGAGTCTGGAGCATGAGCAAGAGAGGGTTGCAATGACTTTTGGAGCGATTTAGAGACCAGTATTAGCCCTGGAGTCGTGGGCAGGTCAGACGGGTGCACGGTATAAGGAGAGGGCAGGAGCCCAGAGGAGATGTATAGGATGTATGAGATTTGATTAGTAGTTGTGTATATTACTAAACCGAGTAGCGTCGGTTAGTGTCGGTATTATGATTAGAAAAGTTTTTTTTGTAGTGGTAGCTATGACAAATCCTTATTAGTCGTTAGGTGATTTGTATTGAAATCGTTTTTATGATAGTAAAGGAAATTTTGTTCGATATTTATGGATAGCAGTATTTTGTATTAGCTTAAGAGCATAGTTTTCTTGTGTGTGGTTGCATTACGATTGGTCGCTCATGTTAGGGCGGACACCCATTTCCTTATTAGGATTGACGTAAGATGTAGTTGGTATATTCTGTAAACTTGAAATGTATTCAAGCTGATCAATTTTACCGTTCTTTAGAAGGACTAATAGGAAGGCGAGAGACCGTGAACGGTCACGGGGAATATTGGAAAGAGCTGTAGTGATCGAATTGAAAACCTGATCATATTTTTTTGTAAGCTTTTAAGAGGTATCTTGACCTATCTAAGTGAAATGAGATTTAAGGCACTCGTTGAGTAGAATTGATTTGGGGGAAGTTTAAGGCAAATAATGATAAGGTGTAGACAATGAAACGGTCTTCCTAGAAAGGTAGAGCTGGGAGTGTTGACCAAGTAAGGTTTACTTGGGGATTTTGAGTAAGTGTTGGCAAAAGAACCATAGGCGTTCTTGAGAAAGTAGAGTGTGAGTCGTATTATGTAAGACATATACCCTATAAGGTTAGTCCCGTTGGTTGAATAACCAAAAAGTTTGGCAATGCCAATTTTGATAGAATAGTCGTCACGTCGAGGACTGAATCGTATTCTGACACCCGACTGAGATAGCGTGACCTAAGTTTAAAGAAATTGTGAAACTAAGGGATAGTAGGAGAGACTATTGTAATATTGTGAACGGATATAGATTGACCATGAGAAAGTGTAGGATTTAGACTGTGAAAAAACTTAGTCCTTAGAGGAATCGTAAGAAACCTTGCTTGAAAAGACTAAACCCTAGTGATTTGATGTGATTCTTCGAGGAATGGAATTTCCTGTCAGTTATGATTCGATAATTTGAGTTGAATTTCAGGGCGAAATTCCTTTAAGGGGGTTAGACTGTGATAACCGGTAATTTTCCCATGGTTAAGTATTATAAAATATTATAATTTCGTATTTTGAAGTCTTTCGATCTTGTCAGTTTTCCTGATGAAAGCTGAAAAGTTGACTTCAGATGACTATTTTTGCGTAAAACGGTTACAGTATAACCGGGATTTTAAGGAGTATTTTGAAATTTGTGAGAGAATCACTTTTGATTCGTCTTTCCATTTTGGAGTATTTTAGTTGGTATTTCAAGTAATTCCGGGAAGCTTTCTCGTGATCTGTGAAAATCGTCACGCAGCGTGTACCAGCACGACAGTTTATTCGAGAGTGGAGATTAAATGAATTTTGGAATGTGTTAATGGTTTTATTTACTTAATAAATTCATAATGCTAAAATAACGTTGGTTTAAAACGTAAATCGTGGGTGTATGATTTGAAAGTTATCAGAAAATGATTGTTTTCGTGAAATTCGATAAAAGACTGTAACGGTCGTAAAAGTGGAATTTTGGTCAAATATAAGTTGTCAAACCCTATTTTGTGGTTTGAAGTGTTTTTAAAATGGATGAGCAAGGTTCGCATGTTTTCGGTCCTGAGTCGGTCAACAACGGCTCAAAATGAATTTTTATAGCAATTTAATGTGATAGATGTCGTGTAAATAACCTAGATTTATGGAAAAGTGATTTTAAACACAATGAAAATACTAACTAAGTTCGGTTGACGTTTTAAATAGATTAAAATAGAGCTTTAAATAATCCCGACACAAAAAGAGGAACCCGAACCCTCCTTGGATCCCATTTAGACGTGTTAAAGGGAGGGGAGACAACAAGGCTTGAAATTATCCTTTGTGTCTCATGCATGGTACATAAATTCCATATCACCTCAATCCCTTATCAGTTCTTCTCATTTCATAAATTTAAAAAAAACACAAAACACTCTCTTCTTTTTCCCTTTGGTTTTCGAACGAGCCACACAAGAACAAGAAACAAAGATTTTGAAGATTTGTCAAAGACACGGGGTTAAGAAACATTATTGGGTTGATAGCTAGTAGTCTCGGATTATAGAAAAAAGATTTTGGGTCTTTCCTTCGCGCGTCACAACCAAACCAAACTCGTCAAACAAGTAAGTTTTTTCAAAAACTTTGATTTAAGTCGCACTTCTATGCTTGTTATGATGTCTAAACACTAGTTGTACAAGTTGATCGTCAAAAAGGTCTAAACTTGAAAGCGAAAATGTAAATAAAGGGGTGTGTGCGTCGGTTTGAAAGAAAAGGGAACAAGGATTTAAAGTTTGAATATTTTTGTTGTGGTAATTTTTCTTTTGTTAAAATGCTTATTTTGGGCTTAGTATTGAGTGTTGCTTATTAAAAATCTAGAATAGCTTATTCGGTTTGGGTTGTTTCGGTGTGGGCTCGGCCCAACTGGTCCGTTTGGTTTTGGGTTTGGTGTGTGGGTTGGTCTCGGCCCAACGAAAAGAAAGAAGTAAAAGGCTTGGCCCATTGGTTTGATTCGGCTTATTGGATAAGCTCATATACGAGCTTAATATTTTGACTTATTTAGTTTCTAACTTTTTTTAATCTTGGCTTATGTTCGGTATTGAAGTTATATTTAATTTCGGCTTAATGGCCATTTGGCTTATTTGGATATTGGTTTAATGGACTTGGGCTTATTTGGTTTTGGTATTATTCGAGCTTAGATCATTTTGTTTCGGCTTATTTGGGCCACGGCTTAATGGGCCACGACTATGTGTGATTTCGGCTTATATTGGTTCGGCTTAATGGGCTTAAGGCCCATTGGGTTTTGGTTTATATTTTGGACTTATGTAAAAGGTATGGACTAAGTTTTGCTATCAGGCTAAATAATTAAGATCTTAATGGGCCATAAGACCCAATAACAAGTAAATGGATTAGTGGACTTAAAAAATGGACTAATGGATTTGGTTTGGACTAAAAGAGATTTTGTTGTACTTTCCAAATGTAATTGGACTTACATTAGGCTTTCGGGCCTAAGAGGAGAGAAATTGATGATTTGGATTTCTAAGATCAGATAAATGAACTTACAAATAATTATGAAAGTGGAAAATGGATTAGTTGGTCGAAAATAGTCACTATTGGATAAGCGCGTTAAAAATATGGACTTTTGGCATTTTGTCGAAAAAGTAGGAAAGTTGTGGAAAATAATAAGGCTTAAAAACCTTGGAAATGTTGTGCAAACGAACGAGTCATGTCAAAAATTTTGTAAAAATGTTACACTTAAAAAATATTTGGGAATAAATACTTGTGTCGAACCCACTAAAGGACAAAGGTGACTTTTAATGAATATCAAGTTTTAAGGTCAGTCGATTTAGCGTGAATGTAATAAAATGGAAAGAATTTATATTTACCCCGTTAGCCCGATAATAAGGAATGCGAAATTGGTGTGAAAAATAAGATGTTGCGAGGGTTTGTTATAAATCCTAATTAGAACAAGAAACATTTAGGCTTCATTCCAGCAAAGAATGAGTTGTTGTTGAAAACTTAGATTTAAAGATTAGTGTTGTGGTGGTCGTTATAAGAAACGTGTGGGTAAAAATTTGTATGCTTCCAACTCTTACAAAACAAGAAGATATATGGCATTTTTAGAAGTGTGAAAACTAAAGCAAACAAAAATTCTTGCACATACTTGCTTTTGCGCAAATTTTGGGCCCCACCTTGCGGCGAAGAGTAAACTTTGTCATAAGCCAATAGGTTTTCCCTCGATTTTCAGGACCCTGTGACTACCTACTTCGAGTCAACTTCTAACGAGCTAGGGCCACGTCGATACCCCAGAATGTAAAAATTGATTTAAAGAACCTTTATTTACAATATTAAGAGTCAAAATTGTGGTTGCTGTACATTATTCATAATAAGTAATACAACCCTGAATTTTCTAGAATTTTTGTACGGTTATTAGAATAGGTCAGAATATGCCAAACTTATTACAAATCCTCTAGACACCTGTTTATTAGAACAAGTGTTCATTGATGTGTCTTTCATAATAGATTACTTAGGCTAGGGTTTTATGGGGTGAACTATGGTAGTTAAAATAACATATAAAGAGGTTAACTTAATATTGAGGGTGATCGACTAGTTCGACCATTTAGCGTTACTTAAAGTGAGCCGATCATCTAGCTAAAACATTATAATTTTCAGAAAAAAGTGTAAACTAATAGAAATAAAAAGTGGAGCTGTCATGGATTCTTAAGTATCCTTTTTAAAGCATGGTCTGATAAATATGCACATGATTATATTTTTGATGAGTTGCAAATTTTATAGCTCTAGTTAATCTATCGAATATTATATTTATTAATAGGTTTGGCGGTTGATTGTCAGCGTTCGTTTCTATCTTGTTTAGATTTCTTGATCACTTCTTCTATACTTGGTGAGTTCATAGCCCTACCCTTTTCTTTTCTAATGGTTTCCATAAACTGTTTTCCCTCCCGGGTGTGAGAAAACATGCTCATTTTAACTAAGACCCAACTAATTGATTTCTACTACTTATAAAAAAAAATAAAAAAAAAAAAAATAAAAACTCTATAATATACTTTAAAAAAAAAAAAAAAAAATTTAAAAAAATAATAAATAAGAAAAACAAAATTTAAACTTAAAAATATAATTAATACTTAAAAAATTGATATTAAATTAAAAATAAAGATTAATTTAACTTAAAAAAATATTAAATAAATATATAATAAAAACTTTAGTTAAGAATTTTACCTTTTATTAGTAATAATTAAATAATTAAAATAAAAAAAATAAAAATAAACTAAAAATTAAAAAAAATAATTTACTAAAATAAAAAAAAAAAAAAAAAAAAATAAAAAAAATCCCCACCATAAACCACCAAACCCCCCCACCCCCTACCTAACCCCCCAACACCCCGCATACCCCCCCCCCCCAAAAACAACACCCCCCCTAACAACCCCCAACCCCCCCCCCAACCCCAACCACCCCCCCCCCAAGCCCCGCCACCACCCCCCCCCCAACCCACACCCCTCTATACCAGATCCTACAAAAAATAAACCTCCCGCAAAACCCAATCAACAACCCAGGTCCAAAACCATACCTTGATTGAATACACAAGTGCATTAACACACCCTCATACATTTGCTACCACACATTCATAAGAGACTCACTGAAATCTTCTACTCAGACCACTTGACTCGATTTTTGAACCCAATTACGTGATAATCACAATTTGGCAAGCTAGCTTCTACTTACTTGGGCGTGTGGGAGGTGTGTGAGAGCATAAAAAAGATGAAGGACAACACAAGTGTTATTCCATTGTATGCTATCCAGTATGCTATCCAGATTAATGCCTCGAAATTTATTGCATAAGTTGCCCTTATGGCCATTACAGTCCCTACTATCATGAACCGTTAATTGCTATAAGAAGTAAGCGCGAATGTTTAATGGGTAGATCTATCGGGACAGACCATCCCACCTTTCTTTTGGGTCACAAGCTGAACATGGTGCATTTAACATTAGGAGTACTTTTAGGATGAGGGCAATCATCCTATAACATTTGGGGGCGCAAACTTGTTAAGGTTTCGTGGTTTAGAGACTTATGCAATAATATATAAAAACATTTATGACCTTGGTGGAATTTTGTTTCTCTTTGACCACAGTACATAATATATAGTAGTCCACTTCTTCTGAACATTTAACCATGATTAATTAAATCACTGACTTGAATTTCGAAAGAATACTTATAAATATTGTAACGCTACTTTTCTTACCGAAACATTATTTGAGTTATTTCAATAACTGTGATTTTTTACTAAACCTATGAATTCCACCAACATTAATAGTTTGAAACTTTTTGCATGTATAATTCTGCATGGTCATATCTTAGTTAGCTAAAGCATTGGGAAGCAATTCGAGGTCGCGCGTATATCACAATTTTAAAGACACGGGTTTTCATACACATTCGATAATCATCTTTCTTTAAATATACAAATGAGTCATGTATAAACTCTTGTAACTTTTGTTATAAAGGAAATTATTAGGACCTGAATTTACTCTGATTTATTTTATTCAATCAAATGTGACATTTTATTAAACGTCTCTTTTGAGGTCGTTTTCTGTAACTTGTACTTTATGCTATGAAGTAGCACCCCAAGTGGTATTCCGTTGCGTTGTGAATTTTGGGGGTGTTACAGATTGGTATCAGAGCACTCGTTATAGCGAACAAGGTCGTTTTCAAAACCCTAGACTATAATTGTTTTTTGAAAAATTTTAAGAGTCATTCACCATTGTCTGATATTCGCGCGCGCTTGCTCCCAGGTAACTTATATGCTCTCTTTTACATTCCTATCACTATTACATTAATAATTAGTATATAATAATTGGTTATGATTTCACCCTCCTACGTCTATCTTATGACGTCATACTATTTGCCTTATATCGGTCAGTTATATATTGACCATTCCAATTATCGCGTACATCCTGTTATCTTATTTTCTCCCTCGAACGTCAATACTAGTATTATATATGGATACTCGTACATATATGAGATACTCTCCTCTTAAATTCTTATTCTTATCTTTGGGATCACCGCCATCTATATATATGTAATAGTAATTCCTATAAGTGTTGACTATTTATGGTTACTTTCGCCTATTTTTTTTTAACTTTCGAGTAAAGTTGGTATTTTAATGGGAAATTTTTGGCTAAAATCCTACTTTATCTTTGCATTAATGAATAGGCTAATATGTTAGGTCCTAGTGGCGAGTTGGATGGAACGCCAACTCTTTTGGATGGTCGAGATACGACCAAAACCGTGGAAACAAACTTAGTGTGTACCCATAATTTGTAATGCAGATAGTTAGGCTTATAACTAATTTTATTTGACTTGGAGGCTAATGGGTTTCTACATGGGTAAAGGTTAAAACATATGAGGACCATGTGGTTCTTTGGATGAAGCCGTAACCGTTCCGGATGAATGAGTTACGACAAAAACAGTTAAATTGACCATAAATTGTGTCTAGATTTTCAAATTAATTTAAGACCAAATCTTTTCATATTAAGTAACCCATTTTCCAGGTCAAACCTATAGGATTTAGATAAACTTAAGCATGGGCTTTCATTTTGGGTCAAACAGAGTTATAAAATGGGAATTATGCTAAAAATGATGGAACGGGAAAACGTATTAAATAATCAGATTTGGCACATGAGGGTAAAATAATAATTTCACTTAGGATCTGAACACTTCGGGTTAATTATCTTGTAATATCAGTAAACTAGGGTCTAATATCTTATTGGAGGCGAAAACCGTTTAGTTATACCTATTACGGATTTTGAGATAAAGGTCCATTAAGTCGAGCGAGGGCAGAATTGTTATGTGATATTAATTCATAGGGGTATAACACTATGGTACGTCTTAATAAGTTCTTTTACTTTAATATTTTATGATTGATGCAGTGATCTCTGAAGCATTTACGCTACTTTATTTCCGTTTGACAATACTGACATTCGGTGTACTTTGTCAATTCCATTAGTTATCTTGTCGTTCGACTCTGAGTTCGAACACTCTTCTTATGCTTTTGAATCGCGTATGTTGTTTTCGTAATCCATCTTTCTGAAATCTTCCAGTTGATGGGAGTACGACTTTATCTTATCACCTCGGATCGTGCCGTCTGTTGGCATATACCTTTGGAATGCGATTGTCTAACGTCTTATTATTTTCCTCGTCACTTCTTATGATTTTGAAGAATCATGCCGTCAAAGATATACCCCCCTTTTTACTTAATGTAGCTTTTGATCTTGTTTTTATATTGTGTTTTGTGTCGGGCATACTTAAGTAGGATGATTTATAATCATCTTATTGAAATGAATTAGGACGCTTCTTCATTTGAATAAGGAAATTATAAACCGCCGAACCATGAGTTCATAATTCATCACTTACATACATTGGGACGCCTCTTTATGTAAGTGAAGAATTGTGAATGACTGGGCTTATGTGAATTCGACATAACGTGTGTTCATCCGTACGAATCATTCTTTGGGTTATGAACTCCTTTCGACTCGTAAATTGTTATATGAATTTTTTTCCAACTGTGGATCAACCGTCGCAAACCCTATGGAGATAAGTCGGATAGAGCACCGGGACGACGCTCTCTTAAGGTGGGAAGACTGTAGCATCTCGTATTTTACGATCAATATTTTAACCGAGCTCTAAATTCCATTTTTAATTTTTATGGAATTTATTATTTTTGTTTTTAGCCGTTTTATCGAAAATCGCCATTTTTAGCTATTTATGTGTCCTGTGTTGGATAATTATCCGTTTTAACGTTTGAGAAATCAATAATTCCATATTTTAGCTTCGAGAGCTTATTTATTTTTTATTTTAGTATTTTTCATCTTTTATTCGTGTTTGGCCAAAACCGCGTTAAAATAGTATTTTTACAATTTATAACAAGTTAAATAAAAGTCTAGGCCCAAAATTTTGTGTAATGCAATATAAGAAACATTTAAAATTTTATTTGTCAATAATAAATATTTTCGTATTTTATTATGAAAAATTTGAAAAAGATTTGATAATTTTTATTTTTGACGTTTACGAGTCGACGTCTGACCGCGCGTTCGTTAATCGTTTTGAGCATCGTAAAAATTTACGACGCGTCTCGTTATTATTCTTATGATCATAAAATATTATTTTATGAACCGTGTCGTCTTTGTTCCTTGACTTTGGCAATAGCACGTGTTTAAAGCTCGCGTTTTATTAAATTGTGTACAAGTATCACTTTAAATTAAAATTGACACACACTACTTACAAGTAATAAATAAAAAGGAAAAAAAAAAAATTATGAATGCATGCCTTGCCCAAATAGTCGTCGGCTGCAACCCACCCAAAACACTCAATCCTTTTTTTTTTATTTCCTATGCATGCAAGTAATCATGACCTATGTTGCTTTCAAAAATGAATAAAAGTCTACTATATGCAATCAAACCTTACACCTAGTTCACAAAAATTCATTTTCCTTCTTTCTTGTTCTCTTACTCAGCCGAATATATCAACACCAACACAAGCATTGTCAAACTATTTTGATTGATAAAATACTATTAAACAACCTAAATCATGATGTACCAAAAGATTATAGCTTGAAAGAAACTTATCTTGTCTTTTTTTTTGGTTTGTTCGAACTAACAAAACAAACACCTTTGGTGTTTGTATTTTTCTAGCCATCAATATATGTTTAGATGGTAATAATATAGTCATCTATGAAAGAAAAATAGACATGCAAGAAGATTGATGCATGTATGAGTTTTTAATAAATAAGAAGGTTTTGGTGTATGTGGTGAATAAATAAATAGGGAAAATGGGTTATTTGGAGATTCGAGTTGTGAAAGTTAATGTTTTGGGTTCGGTTGTGGGTTCGAACCGGGTACAAGACACACACAAGGGTGTGTTTGATTTATTGAAAACTATTTGGGTTGATTTGGGTTGAGTCAAGTTTGGTTTTGGTTTGGTTGGAGCCGCTGCTAGGAACAAGGGAACAAGACGAACTCTTTTATTTTTCGACTTCGCTCCGTGTAGCCTTGTGAGCCTTCCTTTTATTTTGTCTATTTCAATTATTTCATTCATTTGATTTGATTTACGTAATATGTATATGTGTGGTGAATCGATTGAAACTTGTGGCGTTTAGATATAGAGAATTGATGTTAAAGTAGGATTGTTGAAATTTATAAGGCATATTGGATGTATTTTTGATGAGTTTTTGGGTCGAAAACGAGTTTTGACGTGAAATGTAACGGGTCACTTTGACCAGAAAACATTACCTATGTTTCGGGGTTCGAGATTTCGAAAAGTTGGATTTTTGTTTATGAAATATAATAAAGCTTTCCTAGACGGACATTTTGATATAAAATAGGACTTCTAACTCCCAATAACGAAGAAACTGGAGCTAGAACGAGATATACACTTTAATAAGAAAAATAAGTCACTATTAGAGATTTATTAAATCTGACAGATTCGGCAATTTGACGTTTTGAGCACTTTCGAGTCCGTTTTGGCCTTCCGGCGAAACACGAAAGTTGTTCGGAATGATGTTTTACATAAAACCTCTTTTTGGTCAAAGTCGTGAAAATGTAATATGACGGGTCAAATTGAAATCATACTTCTGCATATATTAATAAAAATATAAGTTCAGCAGATTCTCGTAAGGGTATTTTGGTCATTTTACGGTCGAGTTCAAGTCTCGAACTAAAACTGTAAGTTGTTCGGATCGAAGTTCGCATTAAAATCTCTTTCCGTCTAGTCGTGAAAACGTCATCTAGTGGGTCGTTTTGGTTGGGTTAGACTTAGAAAATAAATATACTATTTAAAGAGTAAAACGTAAAAGTCAACGAGTACTTTAATAAACGTTAACGTGTTATAAAAATAGTATCGATTAATAAAATGACATCGATTAATATACTATTATAAGTAATTATTTTAAGACCGTTGGTCGATTATAAAAACGTAAAGTTTAAAAATAATAGTTTTTCGTAATATTGACCGTTAATAAAAATTAACAACTTATTGGGCGTCGAAGGCTCGACGAGATAAATAAATATTGTTATAAATATAAACGAAGGACGAGACTTACAAAAAATGGCAACTTTTCAAAAATAGTAACTTTTTAAAAATAGAAACTTACCAGAAATAGAAAGTTTTCAATAAAGTAATGCAAATTATAATTGAATGATAAATAGTATACAAAATATGCTAAGTGTTAAGATGTAGGACGCGCAAGTGGATTTCTCATCACATATATGTATATATGCGTATATAAATATATATATATGTTTTCGTCGAAACGATGTACGCATCGTTAATCGTATTGTTATACGTAGTGTAACCGAGCGACATAATTATAGGTCGTGGTCGAGATCGTTGCTGATTCGTTTGTGATATATTCGGTTTACTTGATTGTGGTCGTGATCAAGGTGAGTTCATAGCCCCACCTTTGCTCTTTTAATGGTTTTCGTAACTATTTTCGGGGTGAGAATACATGCTTGTTTTACTAAGTAAAATGTTTCTTTTTACTACTTAAGCGTTACATGAATTGTTTTCACTAAAGCTTTGGCTTGCTTATTACATGATTTTGATACATGTTTGATAAATGGTGGTTTACCATTGGAATTATTGAAGATTGAATTGCTTACTAAATGTTTTGAGAACATTGATTATCTATTTACAAAACCGTGAGTTTTGAAACCATTACTTGTTTTAAATTGGACACAAGTGCTTGAAGAGTATGCTTGTCCCGATTATGAGATTATTCGCATGAGTAGATATTGCCAAAAGTCCCCAGATTTGAACCGTTAATTTGCCCTATAGTGGGGGAAGCGCTAATACATTAAATAGATCTATTGGGTTGACAACCCCGTCTGAGGGTATGGATCAGTTGAATAACATGAACACCCTGTTTAGGACGTTTTGTATTGAGAGGTAGGTATCTGGCAATTGTACCTTGTATGGGGCAAAAAGTTGTGAGCATATGAAAAATATATGCCGTGTCAAGGCGTCGG
This sequence comes from Tanacetum coccineum, assembly GCA_026074375.1. Lineage (NCBI taxonomy): Eukaryota > Viridiplantae > Streptophyta > Magnoliopsida > Asterales > Asteraceae > Tanacetum > Tanacetum coccineum. The sequence continues at coordinate 5,015 of BQNB010036911.1, read as the reverse complement.
TGTCATGGGCTCATGGCGATAATGTGGAATATGGTATTTAGCAAATACACTTGATGTATTGATGTTGGTTGAACTAAAAGCTTGTGGTCCATTACTAAATATTACTTGATTATTGAAATCCCTATTTGGATTTTTGAAATAATGGTTTTGAAAGGTTGTTACGTTATTTTCTTAAGAATATCATTTGAAAAATATTTCAATGCGGGTTTTGCTAAACACCTATGAATTTCACAACATTATTGTTGCGTTTTGCATGTATTTTCTCAGGTTTATTATATTGCTAGCTGTGCCATTGGGAGCATTTGAGTCGCGGGATATCAATAACTCTATAGGACTTGTTTTTCATTAACATTCGATAAATATTTTTCCTTAAATTTACAAAATGAGTCACGGATGAATTCTTGGTGAAAATGAATAATATTGGGACCGCGAATTTACTCTGATTTCTTAATTCGATGTTGACATTTTATCAAACGTCCCTTTTGAAGGTCGTTTACTGTTACTTGTTACTTTATATATGAAGTGGCACCGAAGTGGTATCCCGCTGGACGTGGTGAGTTTATGGGGGTGTGACACTTTGTCCTTCTCGGTGGATTCGTCAGCCGATTGAGGATGGCGATAGATGATCGCTCTTTCTACTTTTTGTGTTCTTACACGGGCTCCACCTTGATTCGATGTGGCGAAAATAGGGTTTCGCTACAATTGGGATCTGATAAAACCGCCGCGAGTTTTGGGGTTTTCTTTGGATAAGCAGAATCGTTGATGATTCTATCTAGGGTTTCGGATTTGGATCTTCAAAAAGGTGTGTTTGTTCCTTTTGATGATTTAATTTCTGTCCCTTTTGTGATGACTTCGCGTTATCCAATTTTGTGGTTTCTATTTTTCGAATCGGTGATAGAAAAAATGGCTCATCCCTTTGATTTTGGGGTTCTGTTTTCCGTTTCTGTTTCGATGTGTTTTCGGGTTGAAATCCTTCGTTGCCGGTGATCTTTTTCACTTGGCGACGATGTTGGATTCGCCTTATGTTAAAGATGTTTTGACAAACACATAATTATTTCTGGGGTGTGTTTGTATGATCTGCGAAAACGTCTTTTTGGAAAAACCTTGGTGCCGTTTTTGATTCGAATGGAACACAGTGATTTCTATGGTATATGATGATCTTGGTTTGATTAACCAAAGCTCTGATGCCAAATTTTGGATCGAATCTAAGTTTTGCAATCAAAATATACCAAATAATTGTTTTTCTATTAAGAATCAAAATCTGTCATCATCTTTTTTGTCTTTACAATTTCTCTGTTCTATTTATATGAAATGAAAGGGTACAATCTAAAAGTTGTGTCGGTTGGTGAACCGATGTGTCCCTTGAGAATAACTGTCAAATGACAGTTATTTAACTGCCATGTAACCGCCTTTTGTCTGCGGGTTATCTAGCAGGTTTAGGAATTCCCGGTTTGATAGGTTTTGGTCCAATATCATCCTTCTACTTCGAATTCAGTGATAGATTATCAAAATTGTCTGTCAAAGATGGAGTAATCTTGAAAAACTTATTCATAATGCCCATTACAGAAGCACCCGAATAAGCAATAAGTCTGATGTACTTTTTGCATCTATCATACGTAAGTTCAAGCGAATAGATGAATAACTAAAGGTTTTTAAGGGTTTGGAAATGAACTCGATTACCGCTATTTTCTAAGTGTCAATGAATTAGATATTATTATCCATAGACGTAAGGCCAAGGTACAAGACCCTCAGGAACCCCATCTTTGTAAATGCCAGCAAGTGTTTTTACCATCTCAGCCAGTGCTTAAACGCTCTTTTAATTTACATTAGCGTAAATTTCATTGGTAACACATGCCAAATTCAAACCATGTAAACCAGCAATATTTTTGAAGTTCAGGTTCTCCATGAACGAAAGTTTACTACATTCTTGCTCCATAATCTTGTAAAAACTATCCAGCTCAACAATGCTTAAATTTAATTGATCTGCGCTGATATCATTTAACAACCATTTCTTTTCTTCAACCCTTGAAAAACAATTGGAGAGTAGATTATAAATGTAAGCAAGGAGTTCTTTGTTTTGTCCATCAATTTTAGGGTACACAGATAAGGAGATTGTTTTGAAGATGTCTTCAGCACAATCTAGTATTTTGTATTCAAATTATGAAATCTCTAACTTGATATCATCATTGGTCTAAATCTCCAAATGAAGGGTTGAAGAAAGGAATTTTAGCAAAACCTGAATATGAGGAACTTGTAATGAAAATATTATTTAAGAGTAGAAAAATTATGCTACAAGTACTAATTAGTAAAGGTGGCTAAAGCCATATATATTAAACCATTGATTTAAGTTCATTTTGTCTCTAATGGGTTAAGTCAATAAGATTATACAAAAAGAAAACTATTCAAAGAGTCGAGTGGGTCAAACGGAGGTTAAAGTCATCCAAAGTGTGTTCAAGTGCAAACAAAAATTTAAGTGGCCACACCAACTCCCTTAAGGGGATGGGTTTTTATATATATTGAGTCTGTATGACTGTGGGTCGAGTGAGTCAAATAGGGGTTAAAGTAATCCAAAGTGTGTTCAAGTGCAAACAAAACTCAAGTAGCCACGCCAACCTCCCTTAAGAGGATGGGTTTTTTATATGGATCGAGTCTTTATGGCGATGAGTTGAGACCCCATGGGTTAGTCAACCAAAGGACGAAAATAGTGGCTACCAAAAAAATCTTTCTAAACTGCTCTATTTACCAAATGCTTAGATTATTCTAAACATAATAGTTCTGTAATCATATTTAACACATTGATTATTAATAACATTCAGTAAAAATAAACGCCTGTCGGCGCAACCAAAGTACATGACCAACAAGTCTTTATTCAGGCCCGTTTTGACAATTACCTTACCCACCCAATTGTCATCCTAACCTATTGGACATGTATAGCAGACAATCAGACACTTTCATACCTTGGTTTGATCTAAGCCGTAATCTGAAGCTAACTTCATCAGAATAACAAACCATCTCCATTAAGGATATCTAGAAAAAGCATGTTGTTTCAATACCATGAATGATTTGTTCAATTGCTCTCGTATGCTTTTGTTCCTCTAACTTTAGCTTCCATTCTCTCCAAGATGAGGATTGTGCTTGATCAAAATTATTCCTCTAACTTTAGCATGGCTAAAGTGGAGGGCAGCTACATGAGTCCTTTGTGATAGACATGTCCCTCTTAAGCTGAAAGGAAAATTCTCTAGAGTGGCAATTAGACCTTCTATGTTGTATGGGTCAGAATGTTGGCCTATTACATAGAGGCAATTAAAGGAAAAGAGTGTATAGGTCAGAGTGTATGGGTCAGGTGTAAAGGACAAGAGTGCGAATGTTTCAAACATAGAGGCAGTTAAGGAGAAGGATCTTAATGATGAACATGTGGTGATGGAGGTGCATAGTCCTTTGGTGGATCCTGTGGTGAATACTCCAGATGTAGGACCGAACTCACCACTACCTACGCAGAAAGCTATTTCAGCTGGTAATGTTCCCGGTAAGCCCTCTTGTGCTACTATTAGTGGTAAACCAAATGTGAAGAAGGTGAATGTTCGTACTTTGTTTACACCCAGGGGTAATGGGATTGATGTGGTTGTTCTGGTGGATTTTATTCATGCTATTAGTGAACAATTTGCTAATACAGCCTATGGGTTTTTCTTGGGAAAGAAGGTGGCATACCCTATTGTTGCTAACTATGTTAGGAATACTTAGGGTAAATATGGGCTTGTTCGCTTAATGTTCAGCTCGTCTACCGGATTATTCTCCATTCAATTTAGCTCCATTGACGGATTTGATGCTATGCTTGAGAATGGTCTATGGTTTATCCGGAATAACCCGCTTATCTTAAAGACATGGCATCCGGATGAGAACCTATTGAAGGAAGATGTTAGTACTGCTTCAGTTTGGGTTAAACTTCATGGTGTACTTGTTACGGCCTCCAGCGAGGATGGATTGAGTGCCATTGCTACTAAACTGGGTACCCCTCTCATGTTTGACTCTTATACATCTGATATGTGCATGCAATCTTGGGGTAGGTCAAGTTATGCTAGAGTTATGATTGAGCTTCGAGCTGATGTAGAGTTGAAAGATAACATTGTCGTGGCTAAACCTAAAATTACTAGGGAAGGCCATTACACATGTAATGTCCGTGTTGAGTATGAGTGGAAACCTCCTAGGTGTTCTTCTTATAAGGTTTTTGGACATATTCATGAGGAATGTCCGAAGAATACAGGTGCTGGTGAGAAGAAGACTGTGAAGAAGCCTAGTCAAACTTCTCGAGGTGTTTCGATTGGTCTAAAAATGGGTTTTAAATCTCAAAAAGAATATCGACCTGTTATCAAAAAGCCTAATGCTAGTTCTAGTGGTAATAAGAAGAAAGGTGTGGAACCTATTATTGAGGTTAATAATTCAAATCCATTTGATGTTCTTAATTCGGTCGATAATGATGTGGAGTTTGGTACCAATGGGGGGACTACTAATTTGGTAAATAATGGGGTTGCTTCAAGTGGATCTTCTTTTATGAATATCAATAATGATGGGGAGTTTGCTAGTAATACTTCTATTGGTGAGAAAATCAATAAAATAGAACGACAAATTTATGAAGGTAAATTTAGACTGTTGGATAATGATGGGAACCCGCTAGTTCCTACGGGTATTGTGGAAAGTGATAGTGAAGTGAAAGTGGTATTTGATGAAACTGCTAACTTAAGGATTTAAACGAGTGGTAAAGATGGAAGTGATAAAGGTTATGGTACTAATAGCTTGTTAGAACAATGGAGGGATTCTTATCCGGATAATGATGATTATGACCCGTATGATGACGATATGTACGAGAATCAAAATTTGTCCGAGCACCTGCAGTCTATTTGTGATGATCTTGATATCACGGTCCATAGCAGAAACAAGAAATAGATTTTTTTATGTTTGTTGAGTCAGTTGTAATCTAGTCTTAGTAGTATCCTTCTATGAAGTAGTTGTACGTGTTA